>WWET01000504.1:253242-277214 GCA_011038615.1 Limnodynastes dumerilii
AATGAGCAAGTTACTGACCCAGTCCCATATTTGACTTGACTGAGTGTAACCATTGATTCGCCCTCCTCACCTTCTCAATATTCTTGCTGGGGAAGACGCAAGACTCGCCGCCGGCTGTGAAGTTGCAGAAGACCTTGAAGGAGTCTCGCGTGCAGCCCTGGTTGGGATCGATCCAGTATTCACCTGAGAGATAAAGGTAACTCAGTGATAGAGGTGACAACACAATTGTCACTACACAGAGAAAGGAGACGGGGGCAGGGACAGAGGGAGGTGATATCACTAATCACTGATAATTACCGTCAGGTAGCTCGGGGTGACACAGTCGCAGGTCCTGGCATGTTCGTGCTGGGTGTTCCTTTGTGCCAAGGGGTGTCCTCATTCGCTCAATATCTGTCTTCAGAGCATTAAGGGATCCATAGATCTCCTCCATGCCATCTGCATAATCCCCAGTGGTCTCATCGGCCATGATCTGACTGGCATCGATGGAACGTTTGTTTTTCTTGGGCATCTGGAAGGGCAGTGGCTGGATAACCTCACCAGGGGGTCCCTGCGTACAAGGCACAGAGAAAAGAGATGACGAAGCAATCCACTAATACATTATATTTTATACTATCTGACATAGGAAACCGGGCTGTAAAAACACCAGGGGACCAGTTACAGGGTACATCATCCCTGTTACATAACTAGTCCAATAAAACAAAGGACCAGGATACCCCACAGACCTCTCATAGATTAAGGCTGGCACAGAGAGATGGCACCACATAGAATCATCTATAGAATGCAGAGGTGTGGATCATTACTGGGTGGAATAGCTCATACCAGCGGCCACAAAGCATATCTTTCAGCATGACTATATCTAGAGACATGTATGGTAAAGGTTGTTATCTAAGGTCCAGGTCTAAATGTTGCATTCCTATAAATGTGATCAGTTATAAAGTATGAGCCATCTACATGTACCAAATATCAGCCTTCTCTAACAACATGTTACTTATCAAAAAATAATATCTGCAGGCGACACAGCATTGACAAGACTCACAGATACTGATCACCAACAAGACTCACAGATACTGATCACCAACAAGACTCACAGATACTGATCACCAACAAGACTCACAGATACTGATCACCATAACTTGCTGCCAATTATATTTGTGCTTCCTACTCGGTGGAGTTACTTACTGGGGGTCCGGCTGCACCTTGTACTCCTTTCTGTCCCTTTGTTCCAGCTTGTCCCTAAATCAAAAGACAGAAAGGTGAGATCACAGAGAAATACTCCTAATGTATAAATAAAATATTCAAATCATGAGAAGCATAATCATTATTCTGATCATAAGAGGAGAACAGATCAGAGAACTGAAAACAGAACTTAAAGTCAGAACAGAACCAGCATCACAGCCCAGTCCAGAACTTGGCTACTTCTCTGTGTATATAAGAGAAGCCAGAGAGTCATGGACTGGGATCCATTACTGTAATCAGGAAATGGGATGTATGGAGCAGAGGGCAGGGGAGCTGTATACTTACTGTGGCTCCTTTGGCTCCCTTAGGACCTGGTGGACCCTGAAAAGAAAAAGGGTAAAATTAAAATGAGATACTAGAAATAATCGCTAAAATATTATAAAGCTTTGTGGAAAATGAGCCAATATGAAACCATAAAACCAACATTTATAAGCAATCTACCGTCATGTGTTACTTCTGATTGAGGTGTTTTATTGATTTGCTCAAAGTGACCTGAAAAGAGTAAAACATGTCCAGGGAGCAGGCACAAGGCAGTGAATGGTCCTGTAACACTGTTATGAATACGCTGCATGTCCCCATTTCAGTGTAAAAGTGTAAAATTAGGCAACAAATGATCTGACAGCCAGATCTTTCCTTATACAGTGTAAATGTTTGCACCCTGCAAATGTATGGAAAATACTTCCCCTGCTACAGTCTTCTCAGACACAAAGGTAATCATAGAATCACATAAGTCTGGATAGATACATAGGGAGATGGAGCGCCTGTGCTGTAACCTAAGAGGGAACGCCCAGTTGTTAGCACAGCTCCACCCCTCTGTGTTCTGATTGGTTAGCATGACTTCTCAGGCAGTCCTGAGCATGCTCAGTGTGGAAAGCGTCTGTAATCCCACTGCAATGTACAGGAGATCTGGAAAATCTGACCTAACACTGTTATATTTTATCATGTCTGGTTTTATCACTTAATTGTCCTTAGAGCTATTGTGACCTTTCTTTACCCTACAGAAACAAAAAAGCAAGTTGACCACTAGGTCCTGTACTTGTTGAAGACAATGGAGATTAGGATAATGAATAATTAACTAATAGCTGAGAATCTGGAGTCAGTTTATCAGAGGGCTAAAACAATTGTTTAATATTAAAGACAGAACAAGGAACGTACAGGGTTACCAGCGGATCCACCTGGACCGATAGGACCTGTAACACCGGGAATACCCTATAGGAGGAAGAGAAAGGCATGAGTCAGACATGGTAACAGCAGCTACACATCCACCAAGATCCCCCAGGAATGATCGTCCACCACTCACAGTCTCTCCCTTCTGTCCTCCTGACCCCTGGGGGCCGGGCAGACCTCGGTCACCCTTCTCTCCTTGTTCTCCTGTTGGTCCAATGAGACCGATAAGTCCAGGGTGTCCCTATAGAGAGAAAGACAGGAAGTTACTCCGGTGCTATGGCTTAATGATTGGTTCATGGACAGAACACTGGGAACGTATGAGAGGAACACATGGAACAGCTGACAAATATAGACAGGGGACTGGAACCAGATGTAAGTGCAAAGTCTGTACGTTTGCAGCCCTGCGGCTAACATATGGAGATTAGTACCCTCCCCCTAATCTCCACCGTGCGGAAGGCAGTTACGAGGGGCCTGATCCAGGCTTAATAAAACCAGCTGACTTACATACACTATGCATGCACAGTGCCATCAGAACAGAGCCGCCCCCAGCTGCCTTCCATGCGGGATTCAGTGCCCACACGGGAGGCGGGCCCACTGACCACACGTTCAAGAGACACATGGTGCGTGGGGGAGGTATTTATCAAACAGTAAGAGCTTGGCTATGGTTCAGTCTTCTGCATGCACAGGAAGGGTCCAGGGCAGGGACCCACCATCAGCAATGGAGGATAACATATAGAATAGGCTATTAAGTCTGGATCAGGCCGAAGACTGCACCCCCTTCTATACAATGTACATACCAATGCCCACCTACCATGCATATATGCCATACACATGGCGAATGGCCACCGACGCACAATTCCTTTTACTACGCATGCGCAGTACATACAGACAAGCGATTTCCATACGTGACTCGTTATTAAGGATTATTACAAAATAAATCATCTCCTGTGAGCAAAAGTTTGAGAATTATAGATTAATATGAGGTTTAGTTTTGCTAAAGCCAAAAAAAACATTGGACCGTCCGTGTTCACAGCTAAGAATGAGTTATGTGCGGACAGATCTGCACCAACTCACACTTCAAGCCCCTAATGTTTATTCTGAGTACCATAGCGCTACCTTATCTAACCGTGCAATGTCTGTAGAGACATTGCCGCTCCCCGCTAATCCCCAGCTAATCTAAATCCCTCCCCCCTCCCACTTCTGCCTAAACACGCATGACGCCCCCTCTTTCTACTTAAAGTACTCCGTGCGGTCTTTAAAGACCACATAGACGCAATCCACGTACCGAGCGGGTATGTAGATAGTGTAACTGACTATGCATGCGTAATAGGTCATTTTGGCGAAAATATGCACTTAAGACGCACAAGCTCACGTATTCAGACGACTCCCGTGCGTATTTTTAGGCACCTGCGCATGCGTAGTGACTTTTTGTACGTAGTTGACGTAGATTATTTGCACGGAAGTGCCTTACGGACGGACGTATGATAGGCACGTGGGTACATACGTCCGGATATGCAATGCAATTATACGTGCGGGAGAATTTAAGTAAAAATGGGCGGGGCAATGCATTTAAATGAAGAAAAGTGGGCGCGATTATCATGATACGCACACACAGAGGACACAGACGCACGGGACGGCACACGGAAAGATAGAGGTGGTCTATGGTGGTGTAAGTCCACGTGAGCACGGATTAGCAAGGGGAGTGACTGGGGTTTTGGTGCGTGTTCCTTGCTTGCTGCGTGTGTATATTTACGGTCACGTCACAACGGAAGTCTGAATACAGTCCCTTAAGTTTAAATCCGGCCCATTCAAAACCTAAATCTCTATATCCATTTACACACGTTGTACCATGTGATACCGATATACAGGGGGAGAATAAACAGGTTTTGCCCAGGTGTAATTTTCTCCTGTTTTCCTTATTTTAAACGTCTGGATCCAGCCACCATTATTAGTATCTGGGTCGGGTAAATCAATACACTGAATGCTGTCACACTTGTGTTCTGTCCCCGACCAGCCCTATAAGATGGTGTAGACTTGTGACCATATAAAAATACAGAGCTGTAGACCCGGGAGATAATTTACAGTATGGCTGAATAATTCCTTATAATATAGTAATCATTTCCTAATGAAGGGATGAGGACATCGCTGTATGCACAGATAATTACAGGACATTATAATGGATGCTACATTACACCTTTATCCTCTATGGTAATACATAAGATCACATGTGCTTATCACCTTCTCTCCTTTGGCTCCACCATCTCCCTTCAGTCCTGGCAATCCGGGAGGTCCCTATAGGACAAGACAGTTCAGTATATTGTCTTCTCATACACAGAGCTGACATTGTGGTCACATGGACATCTGACTTACCACAGGTCCTGGTGGTCCAGCTTGACCTGTGGCTCCAGGACGACCTTGCTCACCCTACAGACATTGGAGAAACATCAGATAAGATCTATTGTATTACTTTGGGCACAGTCACATCACTAGAAAGATCTTTCCACATAGGTCATTATAAAACAGTGTCCGGGGTGCTCCTGGAAGTGGACTTCTCTTGTACACGACCCTAGATTCCTAACCAATCCCTATCCTTGTCACTTAGCTGAATAGTTTAGTAGATGGAAACGTTTACATTTTTTTCTGTGAGTACTTTAGGTTTAAGTCCTGCTCAACATGTATGCCGTGTGGTCTTTTTTCTTTTCTTTTAATATCACTTTACCAGCTATTTACTTTGATTTCAACAATTTTGGCATTCTAAGTATTAACTTAGCCATCAATTTGACTGGTTTTTAATTATTGTCACTTTTTCTGTTACATTTCGCTAGCTTTTTTTGTTTGTTTTTTCTAAATATTTTTAACAAGGTTAATTAAAAGTTATATTTTAATTGCTCTGGTGGGCATCACAGATGCGGCTCTTTTTCTCTCTCTCTCTCTTAGGGCTCTCCTAGATAGCCTTTAGGGTATGGTTTATTAACGTTTAAATTAAGTTTAAATGAATCCTCGGTATGACAGCAGGATTGGTTTTATTCTTGTATTTCATTTATAAATAAAAATGGTAAAAAATGCTCTTCTCCGATGGATTATGACCTTGGGTAATGACATTATTTAACAATGGTATTTGCAGAAAATGTACATTTTTCCTTGTATTTTAACATAGAAAAATAGAATTTAACGGCCGATAAGAACCACTTGGCCCATCCAGTCTGCCCATTGTTAATTTATGTTATTGTTATTTATTTATATTTTTATTTTTAAACCTATAATGACCATGGACTCTATTTCAACCTATTTGTGTTTTTTTTAATGCAATCTTTTTTCGTTAATTTAGTAGAGAATCAGTTGTGTTAAAGATTTAGGATAGCCTTATATTTTGTCTAAGCATGTTTAAATTGTGCTACTGTGTTAGCCTCTACCATCTCTGATGGTTAGCTATACCAATTATCAACTACCCTTTAGGTGAAGTAATGCATTCTCAAATTTCCTCTAAACCACCCTCCAGTTTCTGTACAGTCTTAGTCTACATGTTCTAATACTAAATATTTTATAAATTACTGGGTCTTGAAGAATGATTGTAGATACTAACATTACCTTGTTGTCCAACTAGTGCAAATAAAATGTCCTTATACACAGACAAGATCTGAAAGGTGCAGCCACTGGAATATAGATGGTTGACCCTGTCTGACTGGGAACAATTAGTATTGTCATACAATGTCCCCATACATGGTCAGATGAGGTCATCACCCAATTACCATCTGTTTCCTCAACTGACACCTTATTTTATCAGATTATACAATGACCTAATAAAACAGTCTACTGGCGAGAGAGAAGATAGATTTTAACAAAAAAAGTGATCAGGCACTAACTTTTACTTATTTTCTATTAAAAATGTATTAATTTACTGGATCATTTTGGCTAATTGTCTGCTGAAATTTAGACTTGAGATAAAGAGAACCAGAGTTCCACATTAGAGGACTTTTTTGGGGATCTTTTTAATCCCTTAGTAAATTGAGTGAGAAGATAGAGTAAGATTAGGAAAATGTAGCTTTAGTTGTCATACTGTAAATGAGGGAGGTCAATCATCAGTATCCAGACCTTTGTGCATGGCCCATAACTTGCTAAGAAACTTGACCAGTGATATTTTTGTTGAGTGATCAGGCCTTACATGTTGCTTTATTTACATTTGGGACCAACTGTCCCTCTGGTGGATTGGTGGACCGTAACCCCAACATGTCTTCATCGTTGTACTCACCACAGCTCCAGGAAGACCTCTCAGTCCATCAGGACCTTGTTTCCCTTGAGTTCCTTGAGGTCCAACAGCTCCTGTCTTTCCAGCAGGACCCAAAGCACCAGATTCTCCCTGAAATCAATAGGTGAGGTATCATGCAAAGGTCAGGACTCCACATAGAGACTATGCTACAACTACAAGCATTTATAACACACAGAGAACTTCACAATCTATATTGTTCCAAACATAATCTTTCAGTTGCAAGCTCCTAGGGTAAATACTGCAAGGTTTACCTTGGCTCCCTTCTCTCCTTGACGACCTTCAGGACCAGAGGGACCAGCAGGACCCTGCAAGAAGGACAGGGAGTGAGACACAGAGAATCAGGGGAGAAGAAGCAATGATGAGAGGGGAGAGAGTGAGACACAGAGAATCTGGGGAGAAGAAGCAATGATGAGAGGGGAGAGAGTGAGGCACAGGGAGAATCAAGGAAGAAGAAGCAATGATGAGAGGGGAGAGAGTGAGACACAGGGAGAATCAGGGAAGAAGAAGCAATGATGAGAGTGGAGAGAGTGAGACACAGGGAGAATAAGGGGAGAAGAAGCAATGATGAGAGGGGAGAGAGTGAGACACAGGGAGAATCAGGGGAGAAGAAGCAATGTTGAGAGGAGAGAGTGTTGTTGAAATTAAGATTTGACTGAGATGTCATCTCACATTCACGTTGTCCACTAGTACAAGTGTGGTTCACATTGTCCATCACTATAACTCAAGGAAGATAAGCCTAAGGCATTGCAGGTAATGGTCTTGATAGGGTGGTTGTCACTAGAATGTTCTCTGTATTGTTTGGCTGTCACTAGGACTCCCTCTGTACTGAGTGGTCCTCTCTAGGATACTCTCTGTATTGGGTGATTGACACTAGTATGCTGTTTGTATTAGTGGGTTGTCACTAGGATGCTCCCTGTATTGGCTGTTGTTCACTAGGACGCTCTCTATATTAGATAGTGGTCACTAGGATGTTGCCTACATTGGGTTGTGGCCACAAAGATGCTGATAGATGACACTAGAAATCTATGTATTCTTCAGGGCTCACTGGAACGCTGGTAAAATTAGTTTCAGTAGATGTATATTTCGGCATAATACTACTGTATGTAATTGGCTACATATGGCCCACATTAGATATTTGTACTTCTCTTTATTTATTGCTCTTTATTCTATTGCAGCTGCAATAAAAAATATCAGCTATAATTATTTTTTTTGTTTCCAATCTGCCCCTGCTATATATTATATACAAACATCTAAACATTATATTCCTTCCTTATTACATACTCTGTCATTTTTTCAGATAACATATACTCAGTTGGAAGTAACAGATAAACCTGTACAAAATCATGTAGGGATTTTAGATTTTAAATACAAAATGTGATTTTGCCTAATATATACTATAGAGATAAACTGTATCCAATGGATTTTCTAAATAGTGCTGCTGCCATCTACTGTTGTAGTTTGGTAGTACCAGTAATGATCACATATTGCAGATTATTGGATTTAGGAGTATAAAACGTGTTATAAACTGGTCATTACAATCATTAATTTTCCAGTGGACACATATCAGTGCCCTGACTGTCACCTCACTGCCCTGAAACCCTCTCAGTGTAAGCCCTTGAAATGTTATGAATTTATAAAGTAAAAAGTCCTGGATCTTATGACTATACGTCTGTGTCTTTTCTGACTCCTCTGTGTCTGTATTACATCACGGGACAGCTATGGTGTCATATTAACTAAAACACTCACTCTGAACTTATGTCATGGCTTCATGTACATGATACAGAGAGCGGTGAGTGTGAAAGACTTGGGAGCAGAGTTTACATTACAGTTTATATTAGAAATTGTTCATCTTTCACTTACTCGTTTTCCTAATGGTCCAGGGGGGCCGTTTTCTCCAGTAGGACCAGGGGATCCCTAATAGAGAGGTAAAGAAAATGACCATTAACTGGCACAAAGGGACAAAAGCATCAAGAAATTAATGGCAGATATGGTATCGGTAGCTTCAGGTTAACTTTTACACCATCCGCGTTACTCACGGTGCAAAGCTAATGGTGTGATTTATTTGGGGGGGGGATTTTTATTTGCACCCCATAGAGGTGCGCGTAAAAATGGTCTACCGTAATAGAAGTCTAACGGGGTGCGCGGATGTAATTGAATCGATGTGTCATCAAGATAGTATCTTATCACCTGTAGTTCTATTTCTATCAATGTGGACCATCAGAGTGGCTGTTATATGGAAGGAGAAAGAGACAATACTGGTACACAAGTTAACTTGCATACAGAAACTGCTGCCATCAGGTGAATGGATGAGTCCACACAACGGAAAGATCGCTCAATGAAACATGTAAAACGCATCATCAGTAATCACCCACAGAGAATAAAATATCCATTTCTATGGGATTGATACATCAGAGAAATATTTAGGTTCACGCTTCTGTGTAACATATCCGTCCTATGGCCAGACACCCACTTCAACGTGACACCTTACTCATAGTCAGCCATATACATTGCACTAATTGCATTATCATTAATATTCTTTGCATCTTTATTTATAGATCTGAGAATGTCAGTAATAATATAATTAATTATATCAATATTCAGTCATTGTGACACTGTAATGATAATAATTGGAAACTCACCGCCTCTCCTTGTTCTCCATCTTCTCCTCTTTCTCCCTTAGCACCATCTTGTCCCTGAGCAATAAAAACACAAACCAATCATTATTCTGTATTCAAAGTATTGATAAACATGGTTTTATTAAGACTGGAATGCATGCACATGAGCAGCACAAAGTACTTACAACAAGAACTGGTGTGCAGCAAGCCAATCAGAATGTAGCATTTATTTTCTAAGCTGAACCAAATAATGATAGCTACGTTCTGATTGGTAGCTACAGCCTACATGCAACACCACAATTGACCTGTGCACAAGTTACCATACATAATTGCCCTTATCCACAGAAAGTCTCACACGTGTGAAGTGTGTCAGAAAGATACAGAAGGTCTGCAGAGCTGACGGAAGACTCACATGTATCAATGCACTATTAAGGGTATGAAATGGTTTAGATTAACCAGAATCTCAATGTCTCCAAATGTAATGAGACAGAAACACTGGGAATGTTGTATAAGGTCACTATAATTGTTCTAGGGTCTTGATGTGCATTCTTTAAGCTCCAAGGAAAAAATTGTATGTGATGGATTGTGTTTTCTATTAGTGAGAGCTGATCTAACGAGTTCCTTGCAGTGGAATGGAGAGAACGAGTGGGTTCTATCCCACAGCCCCCCCAAACTTCAAGCTAATTAGCAGTAATGGCTACAAGCTGTGCATATGTGCCAGGCTATGGTGAGTCTCTCTCACTAACTGGTGAAAGGAGGCCAGGGCCTACACAGATAGAGACAGTTATCATGATAAGTCAAACCAACTTTCTGGTACTTGCAGGTGTAACACACAGCACAAGAGAGGCAAGAAAAAGTGGGACTGCTTCTGGGTGCACACCCATACTAGATATCAGAAAAATACAGAAAGTCAAAGTACAGTGTGATGAGGATTTGTAGTAACATTAATGCCTCAATAATCAAAATTAAAACTTAACTTTTACTGAATTCATTATTCATTAACAATATAATTAGTTAAACGACGAAATATTAAACAAACGTGCTTAGCCGCAAGTGTTGCTATATAGTAAGGATCCCTGAAAAGGCGAGCAGCGAAACGCGTGTTGTGTGCCTGGTAAAGGGTGACTGAGGTGCACCTCGGACCCCTAATTATTGTGTTTACTGCAAGTGTTTATTTTGGAATTTCTCCTTTCTAACTATTCTCTATTTAGTGGATCACGGGCATCAGATCAGAAAGGGTGTAATAACCCCTCCTGGGGAGAAGTCCCGCCGTGAGGGGCTAGGCACATTTAGGGAAAGTAATTATTTATTTCCTTTAGACTAAGAAGGTTTTCCTACTTTCTATATTATACCTATTTATAAGGGCAATATTTCATCCAATTGAATGATATCTTCCAACTCAACATAGATCTCTAGTGCCTTCCCAGCCTTCTGTATGATCCAAGCGCTTGCTATATAGCAACACTTGAGGCTAAGCACGTTTGTTTAATATTTCGCCTTTTAACTAATTATATTGTTTTAAAATTAATTTAGTAAAAGTTAAGTTTTAATTTTGATTATTGATGCGTTGATGTTACTACAAATCCTCATTACAACTGTACTTTGACTTTTGTACTATCTGATATCTTGTATGGGTGTATCTGTGGGTAGCACCCATCGCCGCTATATCATATGAAAGAGAATTAGAAGGGACTTATTTTGGTTTGTGAATATTATTGCTAAGTACTATCAAAAGTCTTTGTTATCACAGTATTCATCATAGGTTTTGTTATATACATGGTCTGTGCGACTATATCTGTTTTTTTTGTTTGTTTCAAATATATTTCTTGTTGGAGTCAGAAAGGGTAGAGTTTATTTTGTGTTATGGTTGTACCATATCTTACACTGTTGGTGTTGATGTTATATTCATGCAAAAGTGCCAAAGTCTACCCCAGGAGACAGCAGTCACTGCCATGACATTATGCATTTATTATAGGTGACAGACACCGATACATTTTCTTGTACCCAATCATTTGGATGGACTGTAAATGTGGGGCCAATATGTAATGCAAATAATAAAATAGTGACCCGACCTTACAAAGAATCTCAAAGACTCTGCACATTCCACCCCCAATACAAAGATTATTCAAGAATAATTACAGCCCCAGACATTGATATGGAAGAGGAGTGTGATTGTGGCTGGCTTGATACTCACTCTGGGGCCCATCTCTCCTGGTGGACCTGGGTCTCCGGGGAATCCAACAGGGCCCTAAAATACATAAGAACAATTAGGAGCTGTTTCTGTATTGGTAATGGATTAAAATAAATTTCAATAAAATAATGAAAGCAATCTGAACATAACATCAGAATCTACAAACACTATACCTATAATAAATAATAATACACTACATAACATAACACCTTATACTACAATAATTACATATTCTCCCTTAAAACCCACTTCTTCAGGCTAGCCTGCCCTTCCTCCACCTAAGCTTACCTGCCCTCTCCAACTTCATCCCTGTGTCTCCTGTTTATTAACCCTCTCTCACTTAGCATGTTAGCATTTATGAGCAGGGTCTCTTCCCTCCTGTCATCACCCCTTTACCTTGTCCTCATCACTTCCCACCTTTTCCTATCTACTGTCTATCTCTCTCCTTATTCATCTGCTCCTAAACACACATCCAGCATCTTTTTTTCCTTACATATTGTTCTGCTATATTTGTACTGTGTACATGTATTGTATTTCTTATTCGTGTTTTTATGCCCTCTGTTAATTATTGTATATGCAACTATTGGGTTTGCTATTGCCTCTGTATGGCGTGTTGCTCCTTATAAATAAACGTTAATAATAATAATAATAGTAATACTGACAGCCACAGTATTATTTACATTAATTAACTGATATAAAGCACCTTGGTTACCACAGTAATTTTACTAAATTCCAAGGACAGAATCTAGGAGAGCCAGATTGCTGATCTCATCCAATGTATTGTATACTGAAAAAATAATTAATAATGCATGTTTGGTTTAAATGACCCAATTACATTTTAAACATAAAACATACAGATGCTGTCCCTAGCAACCAATCAAATTCTAGAATATAACAGACAATGGATACCTAGGGTCTGATTGGTTGATTTGT
Source organism: Limnodynastes dumerilii (assembly GCA_011038615.1). Classification (NCBI taxonomy): domain Eukaryota; kingdom Metazoa; phylum Chordata; class Amphibia; order Anura; family Limnodynastidae; genus Limnodynastes; species Limnodynastes dumerilii. The sequence continues at coordinate 265,652 of WWET01000504.1, forward strand.
GGAACACCTCCCATTTTCCTTTTCAGAAGATTTCTTCAATTTCACCATTTGATACACAGCTTAAATCTCTTGTGTGGGGGAATGTAAGCAGATCATTACTCACTGGGTTTCCTTTAGGTCCATCGTCACCAGTAGGTCCCTTTCCTCCTGCAGGTCCGGGGTCACCTGATTGCCCAGACTCTCCCTTTTCTCCTCTGTCTCCGCGTGGTCCCTAGTGGGTAAAAAAACTATGGTCAATTGGGTGGTGAAGGCTCTGGATGAGGATATTCATCCAATGTAGAATTCATACGGCAATCACATGATGCTGGAGCTATATTACATATACTACATAGTACATATTAGTCTGTATCACTGTATTCTCTGTATAATGGATGAATAACTCACCTTAGGTCCGGGTTCTCCTTGGACACCAGGAATTCCTGACTCTCCGGGTTCACCCTATAACCGGCAACAGAAACAGCAAACGTAAAGGTTTCTCTTTTCCCACCTCTAGATTGTAAGCTCTTGCGGCCCTCTACCATCAATCCGCCCATCTCTGCCCACTTCTATACTTATATTATATCATTATTATTTGTGATGTTGTTTAGTTTACTGTTTATAAGTCCTATAAAACTATCTGTGGGTCAACATCTGTTGAACCTTGTATATTAATATTAATAACAATAATAATAATAATAATAATAATAATAACTCTCCATATACTCTTCTTAAACGATGATGACATATCCTCTCCATAGCTGGGCATAACTTATTATGGTTTATACACATTTCTTCTGCTTGTTTGTTTTTATATCCATTCCTCAGTATTGTGATTTACACTTTGTTTGTGCAGCAATTGATAATCTACCAGATCCGTCTCCGGGAAATAACAGTCTTACCTTCTCTCCTGGAGGTCCCAAGTTTCCTACTCCACCTGAAGGACCTTGTGGACCCTGCAGAAGAGATAAAAACCCCGGTGTGAGGCGGCAGAAGAGAAGAGGGACAGTCAGGAGTGACGACAGGCGAGCAGATGGCTATGCGTATTTTCACCAGGGTAGACCTCATCTTACTGACACGTTATTCAGAGTGAATTTGTGACTTTGGCATAGAGTGTGGGGTGTAAACCATCTGTACTTGTGCCAACTATTGGTTTAAAATTAATCAGCGCTGAGCGCAAAAATTCAACACTTAATGTAAAAAAGTTAATATAAAGTTGATGAGGCCACTAAACTGAATAAAATATACCCCTGAATATATAGAGTTGTCCACACTATCATCTTTAGACTGGATATGATCTTATTTCACATTTTCATAGCACATAAATAACATGTTTTATTTGTATTTGCTCTTCTTTGCACAGTCTCTAATGTATTTATGTCTTTCTGGAGATATGGCTCCAGAACTGATCACAGTATTCCAGGTGAGGGCGTACCAATGACCTATAAAGAGGCATCACTACGTCTTGCCTTCTGCTACTAATTCCTCTCCCTATGCAACCAAGCATCTGACTTGCCTTAATCAAGGCTTTATTACATTGCTTGTCTATCTTTATATCACATGAAATAAGGACACCTAGATCCCTTTCCTCCTCAGTAGTTTCCAATGTAGGGCCATTAATGATATATCGAGCTTTTGGGTTTTTTTGCGCCCCAAGTGCATGATTTTGCATTTTATTTTTTTTGGGTCATCAAAGTTAGGGAATTTATTGTAAACAGACAATTTATTTAAAAAAATGCTTTTAATTTATAATTAATTTCCTTTTAAAATGTCAGACAAGGTTTATGGTACCTGGTACTGATCCATTAACGCCACGAGTATAAGACTCATATCCCAGTGTAGAGTGACAGGAACACAGATCAGGACTATAGTGTGGGGTGACAGTAATGAGGGTGGAATAATGGGAGATACTGATCAGGGATTTCACTGATACCAATCAATAACTCACGTCAGCTCCATTAGGTCCAGCAGGTCCACGTGGTCCGGGGGGTCCAGGTGGGCCCTGAGAAGAGAAAGAGGTGAAGTTATTATAAGAACAGTATCTGTGCCCGAGACCCATTGTCCATTATTTGCCCACACTCACCATAGGACCAACATCGCCCGTCTCTCCCTTCTCACCAGAAGGGCCTGGCAATCCCTGGAACAGAGTGATAATTGTATACGGTAAGATAAGAAATTAATGTTTACACTCAATACAGACCAAGCTTCTGGAAGTGTTGTAGAATATTATGACTTTAACCCAAGAGAATGAATGTACAAACATTATATATTACACACAGGTACTGGTGATAGAGTACTGCAAAATATGGAGATATAGAAGTGATGGTATGGAGATATAGAAGTGATGATATGGAGATATAGAAGTGATGGTATGGAGATATAGAAGTGATGATATGGAGATATAGAAGTGATGGTATGGAGATATAGAAGTGATGATATGGAGATATATATAGAAGTATGGAGATATAGAAGTGATGGTATGGAGATATAGAAGTGATGTATGGAGATATAGAAGTGATGGTATGGAGATATAGAAGTGATGGTATGGAAATATAGAAGTGATGGTCTGGTCTAGTAGAAATGATGGTATGGAGATATAGAATTGATGGTATGGAGATAAAGAAGTGATGGTCTATAGATATAGAAGTGATGGTATGGAGATATAGAAGTGATGGTCTATAGATATAGAAGTAACGGTATGGAGATATAGAAGTGATGGTATATAGATATAGAAGTGATGGTATGGAGATATAGAAGTGATGGTCTATAGATATAGAAGTGATGGTATGGAGATATAGAAGTGATGGTCTATAGATATAGAAGTGATGGTATGGAGATATAGAAGTGATGGTCTATAGATATAGAAGTGATGGTATGGAGATATAGAAGTGATGGTCTATAGATATAGAAGTGATAGTATGGAGATATAGAAGTGATGGTCTATAGATATAGAAGTGATGGTATGGAGATATAGAAGTGATGGTCTATAGATATAGAAGTGATGGTATGGAGATATAGAAGTGATGGTCTATAGATATAGAAGTGATGGTATGGAGATATAGAAGTGATGGTCTATAGATATAGAAGTGATGGTATGGAGATATAGAAGTGATGGTCTATAGATATAGAAGTGATGGTATGGAGATATAGAAGTGATGGTCTATAGATATAGAAGTGATGGTATGGAGATATAGAAGTGATGGTCTATAGATATAGAAGTGATAGTATGGAGATATAGAAGTGATGGTCTATAGATATAGAAGTGATGGTATGGAGATATAGAAGTGATGGTCTATAGATATAGAAGTGATGGTATGGAGATATAGAAGTGATGGTCTATAGATATAGAAGTGATGGTATGGAGATATAGAAGTGATGGTCTATAGATATAGAAGTGATGGTATGGAGATATAGAAGTGATGGTCTATAGATATAGAAGTGATGGTATGGAGATATAGAAGTGATGGTCTATAGATATAGAAGTGATGGTATGGAGATATAGAAGTGATGGTCTATAGATATAGAAGTGATAGTATGGAGATATAGAAGTGATGGTCTATAGATATAGAAGTGATGGTATGGAGATATAGAAGTGATGGTCTATAGATATAGAAGTGATGGTATGGAGATATAGAAGTGATGGTCTATAGATATAGAAGTGATGGTATGGAGATATAGAAGTGATGGTCTATAGATATAGAAGTGATGGTATGGAGATATAGAAGTGATGGTCTATAGATATAGAAGTGATGGTATGGAGATATAGAAGTGATGGTCTATAGATATAGAAGTGATGGTATGGAGATATAGAAGTGATGGTCTATAGATATAGAAGTGATAGTATGGAGATATAGAAGTGATGGTCTATAGATATAGAAGTGATGGTATGGAGATATAGAAGTGATGGTCTATAGATATAGAAGTGATGGTATGGAGATATAGAAGTGATGGTCTATAGATATAGAAGTGATGGTATGGAGATATAGAAGTGATGGTCTATAGATATAGAAGTGATGGTATGGAGATATAGAAGTGATGGTCTATAGATATAGAAGTGATGGTATGGAGATATAGAAGTGATGGTCTATAGATATAGAAGTGATGGTATGGAGATATAGAAGTGATGGTCTATAGATATAGAAGTGATAGTATGGAGATATAGAAGTGATGGTCTATAGATATAGAAGTGATGGTATGGAGATATAGAAGTGATGGTCTATAGATATAGAAGTGATGGTATGGAGATATAGAAGTGATGGTCTATAGATATAGAAGTGATGGTATGGAGATATAGAAGTGATGGTCTATAGATATAGAAGTGATGGTATGGAGATATAGAAGTGATGGTCTATAGATATAGAAGTGATGGTATGGAGATATAGAAGTGATGGTCTATAGATATAGAAGTGATAGTATGGAGATATAGAAGTGATGGTCTATAGATATAGAAGTGATAGTATGGAGATATAGAAGTGATGGTCTATAGATATAGAAGTGATAGTATGGAGATATAGAAGTGATGGTCTATAGATATAGAAGTGATAGTATGGAGATATAGAAGTGATGGTCTATAGATATAGAAGTGATAGTATGGAGATATAGAAGTGATGGTCTATAGATATAGAAGTGATAGTATGGAGATATAGAAGTGATGGTCTATAGATATAGAAGTGATGGTATGGAGATATAGAAGTGATGGTCTATAGATATAGAAGTGATGGTATGGAGATATAGAAGTGATGGTCTATAGATATAGAAGTGATGGTATGGAGATATAGAAGTGATGGTCTATAGATACAGAAGTGATGGTGGTCTATAGATATAGAAGTGATGGTATGGAGATATAGAAGTGATGGTCTATAGATATAGAAGTAACGGTATGGAGATATAGAAGTGATGGTCTATAGATACAGAAGTGATGGTATGGAAATATAGAAGTGATGGTATGGAGATATAGAAGTAACGGTATGGAGATATAGAAGTGATGGTATATAGATATAGAAGTGATGGTATGGAGATATAGAACTGATGGTATGGAGATATAGAAGTGATGGTCTATAGATATAGAAGTGATGGTATGGATATTTACAAGTGATGGTATGGAGATACAGAAGTGATGGTATGGAGATACAGAAGTGATGGTATGGAGATACAGAAGTGATGGTATGGAGATAGAGAAGTGATGGTATGGAGATAGAGAAGTGATGGTATTGAGATACAGAAGTGATGTATGGAGATTTACAAGTGGCGATATGGAGATTAAAGCAAAAAATTGTGGGTACTAATTTCCCATGTGATCTGTGCAGTGTAGTGCATGTACAAGTTAAGCAATGGTTAAGCAATGTGTGTCATGGGGTCACTAGAGATACCTGTAAAAAATATCTGAACATTCTCTGAAAGACTTTGATTGAATATAGTGTGTGGCATAACAGTATAATATAACGTCCCAGGACTGGCTTCCTTCACAGCTGAGGAATGAGGGGAACTTAATATGGCCCTGGAAAAAATTCTTCTCGGTGGCCTCATGACCAAAACAACTGGGTGTGTGCCGAACATAAAGGAGGTGGCTCCATTCATGGGTATAGTGCTCTGCAGTGACAGATGGTATATCTCTCTGTCACCAATATTACGCTGATGGGACACTTCCATTACGTTGGAGGTGACCTAATGAATAAGGACAGAGGAGACAGTCCCTGCCACATAATGGAATAAAAAAATCTAAATGTTTATTTAACAAGAAAAAAATCAATTACCTAATTAAGCCACTAACCCTGGAATCTGCATGTTATGGTACAAGCAGCCTTATTTTTTAAATATTTATCTTAATTGTAAATGTGTTTTATAATATAGTGTTCCTCAACAAGAAAAAAAGAACAAGACCCGTCCCAACGGCAACTTTACCGTTTCATCCGATGTATTGGTATAAAAAAAGACAAGAAATTTTTTTATAAACCAGATCGATTAAACTACTTTCATATAAGCCGTGATTTGCTCACTTCCAATAGGTGCATTTCCATTTTGGATAATATTTCATCTCTCTATTTCTAACAATACTTTTTATCAATAATACTCTGCTAGTGCACTATATTTGTATCTGTTTAATGTGTTTTTTATTTATTATTAATGGTCATTGTTATATGAATCAGCCAAATCGATTTCTATAAACACTTTTCCATATCTTTTGGGCTTAGTTTCTTTTTTTTTTTTTACATCCCCTTTTCCTCCAGCCAATGGCAAGTGCCCAGTGCAGTGAAACGGTTGATTAACCCTCTTTGATGATCTGTATTTTGGAATAAAACTGGTCATTTGGTGTGGAGGGAACCACATGGAACATTTACATTCTGCTGGTGAAACATGGAGGAGTAACGGAGGATAATATTCTTCTAATCTCTACCTTCCGCCTGCATCATAGCTCACCTGCAGCCCGATGGGTCCAGGAGAACCTGGGAATCCACGTGTACCTTCATCTCCTTTTGCACCAAACACTCCTTGCTGTCCACGTGCTCCGGGCTCTCCATCAGCACCCTGAACAGGAACAAAATCTTGTTAATACAACATAGAAGTCACAAGACATGGACAAGACAATTTAGGAATGATGGGTAATTAGCTGAGCGCCTCACCCCACACATAACCAAAAAGAAAGGACCGGAAACAGAGACCCCTCTGTATCTGCGGATCCATCCGGAGGCATGGAAGACCACAGCACTCCAGTGGTTAGACCCTACCTCAACATGTCTAATTGGTCCCAATTTAAAATCACAAAAGAATTGTGAAGATCTTGTGGCTGACCAATTTCATGCCCTTCCTGTACATACTAAATACGTCTGAAGTGTCTTCAGATCTTAATGCTGAATCTTGCAGGGTTGTGTTCTAGCAAATCTCGGAGTATGTGCATGAGCAGCACACAAAAGTGGGTGTTTTTCAGTGCAAAAGGTCGGAAAACGTCCACTTTGTGGAGGGCCAGATCTGGTACAATGTCCATCCGGATGAAATGCGCCAACACAGTGACTTAGATGTATATGTTTTACTAATGTCGGCTTTCATTTTCATACTGTATTAAGAAATTTTAATTGCCACAATATGTCCTCACACAGCATTTAAGTCTTGTTTAGGGCAATGGACAGTGTGCAAAAATGTACTTACATCATTCATTCATTTATGCATTTATACACATTTTAATTAATTGTGATATATCACTCACCGGAGTACCAGGCTGTCCAACAGGGCCGATGGGACCAGGAGGACCAGGGGGGCCCTAAAGAAACAAAGAAATAAATACAAAGATCTATGAATATAAAAGGTGTGTAATGGTAAAAGGCTAATAATGGGTTTAGTGGCTTTATTAACATTCATCAAAGAGACACTACAGAATAACGGAAGATAACCTCTGGTTCAAGGGCCGTATTCACAGATCCGTTTTCACGTGAAGTTGCGTGCATATTTTTAGTATCGGATTAACTGCACATGCGTAGTAACTTTATTTATGTACATTGGGGTAGATCCAGAACTACGTTTGCCGTACGTTTATTCGCGTAGCGTATTTTCGTGTGCGTACCTTCCATACACTCCCCTAGAAACACCTCTTGAACGTACGTATTTTGTCAAGATCCGCTTTCCAAACCCTACCCTTAACTTTTGCCAACGTAACCGATGTGATCCGCTCACGTACATATGGGCAACACGTATTTACGAAGCTAAGCACGCCCAAACTGTACACTTTAAATACAAACCCCCGCCTACATAGCATATTTCAGACGTATTTTGGCCAAACGTAAAATTGGCACGCCCACACGTAAGTATTTACGTGACACATATGTGAATGGCCCATACGTTCACATTTACGTTACGAAGCGTATTTTCTATGGTGCGCATGTGCAGTACTTACACGCGTAAATTCGCTCACAAGCGTTGTTCTGGATCTGGGCCATTATGTAGAATATAAGCACATAAATACTTTAGGAAGGGACTTGTAAATCGCACTTGGGGACATACGTACGGAGGGGTGGGGTTAAATTACGGACATGAATCACATGCACGGAAGACATATACGCTCGTAAGTCTACGATAGCACGGCCGGGAGAGGGGAGTGTCAGGAGCGTTAATGGGTGTTGGCTTGTGACGTGAATGCATATAATTGCGTACTTTGACAAAAACGCATCTCTGAATCCGAACCCCAAATGTTCATCTATATTGTAAAACGCTCCACTTATTAGCAATAAACCCTGCATAAATACTACTACAAAAATTCACCTTCTGTATGTCCTGTATATTAGCATTTTACTTTCAGTTGCTGTTACTATAAATATTAGGCCTTACCCAATAATGTGCGTGCTTTCCATATGTAAAAGTCCACATGGAAGAGGGCAGTGTATTCCCTTGTCACTCCCTCCTTGTTCAGGCATGTGGAAGACACGTCACTCCCCTCTGTACGGATCTCCATGTTTATGGAATTATGTTCCATACGTATGGAGACCTGTAGCGTAACATCTGGTGCGCACATACGCAGTATCAGCATTTAGGGAGACTTGTGTAAGTCCCCTAGTGTTATTATTATGTGTCCTGCAAAAAGTTTAAATGCAAGACCCATTGTCACCTCCATCTAAGGATGCTACTTGCGAGTGATGCTATTAAGGCAATGCAGTGTATTTAATGGGGTGCCTAAAGGGGAAAAGTGGAAGTATTGTCCATGGCAACCAATCAGATTATGGCTTTCATTTACCAAAAACATTCCAGAAAATGGTAGTTAGAATATGATTGGTTGCTAAGGATAACGGGCCGGATTCACAACCCCGTAATTGATTCACATACATTCCCGATAATAGATACTACGCATGCGTCGTAACGTTTCGCTATGTAGATTGCATATATGCAGTTTTAAAGACCGTATATACGCAATCTACGCAACAAAAAGATCCGTGGATTGTGTAAAATAGTTACTACGCATGCTAGTATCTGGAAATAAAGGACGTATGTGGATCAAATACGGGGTTGTGAATCCGATCCAACATCTTTACTTTTATTCTTTAGAAGTAACATTAAGGTTTTACCCAAACTGACTAGTGGGGTTCTTAGTTTACTCAAGCAGACACCCCTGTGTACCTATCACTATCCCTTACCCCTGCTCTCTATCTGTTCCCTCTCTCTCATTCAATCTCTCCCTCTGTCTCTTGCCAGCCCTATTCATGGCATGATTCTTGGAATCACTGGTCACAAAATACCTTCCGATATAATGATGGAAACAGTATATGATGGCAGATAAAAACCACTTGATCCAACTAGTCTGAAAGAGGGAAAAATAAGACCAGCGCTGTCACAATTAGTGTCCTCAGACATTAACACATTTCTCAATAAGCACAAAAAAAGAATAAAGAACAAAAAAAGAATGAAAAAAGAGACACATTAACATTAACACATTTCTACCTCTAAACCATAAATGTATAAATAAGAATATAAATTGATTTCCGGTGTGAAATTGAACACCGGAAATCAATTTATATTCTTATTTATACATTTATGGTTTAGAGGTAAAAATGTGTTAATGTCTGAGGACACTAATTGTGACAGCGCTGGTCTTATTTTTCCCTCTTTCTTGCTATAGTTTTAAGAAGGGAGTTCACAAATCCCTGGATTCAGCTGCAGTCACAGTTTGTCCTCAATTTTCCAGCGCCGGTTTTTGTTTTTTTGTGTGTGTTTTGATCCAACTAGTCTGCCTGTTCCCACCACCCACCCCAAAACCACCACCATTATTACTTGTCACTCACATGAGTCCCAGTCCCCAGAGATAAGACCTTGTCCAGGTATTACATTCATGGTACTGTGAAACATATATACTAATTTCTGAGCCACCATGCTGCCCTAACCAAGCAGGATCATTCATTTCTTGCACCTTTAACAAGTACTCACATGTTCTCCCTTGTTACCCTTTCCTCCTTTCTGTCCATGTTCTCCAACTTCACCCTGAAAAATGCAATGAAGCACATATATGACACATAATGCACCATCAAGAAGATCAAGACACACACAGCAACATAAATACATGATGAGAAAACAAAAATACACAATGGAGGAGGCCAATCTTGTGGACTATAGAAGTGACATTTCAGTCTATCAATTTACCTGGAACTACTGACATAACTGAGGCAGCAATAGACTTGTGCCTCCTACCTCGGTGATGAGATTAGCTCATAGTCGGCCTCCTCTATGTGACGTGCACTTCAATGTGACAAACAAAAATAAGCCACTCAAACCCTACCTTGTCCCCATCTTCTCCAGAGATTCCAGGAGGTCCAGCTGGTCCAGGAAGACCCACAGGTCCTTGAATTCCATCTCTACCTGCAGGACCAATAGGACCTTTCTCTCCCTAGAATAAAAAAAAAACATGGAGAAGGAGGTAATTAGTTTTCTGACGATTTGATGCTCTTTCTCCATCCAGAGCTCCCATAAACATTTACAGACACAAAACGTTGTACTTCAAATTGGGTTAAATACTGATGTGCATTGCTTTGCTTCTTACGATGGAAGGAGATAAGTTTAGGGGCTCTTTTCCCATACCCTATACAAAAGACTTGGAATTTTTGGGCCTCTCTTCCTTATGCAGTAAGACTGGTATATGGTCATATAGTAAAAACTCCCCACATCATGATCAAGAACTGTGTAAATCACAACTAATTTGTAGGTGTGTTTTCATCATTCTATCATCATTATTTTCTTTCTCGGAGAAACACTATAAGTCTTTGCAATTACTACTCCCCATTTGTGTTTCCTGTTGACCTATTTCAGTGATCTTTATAGTATTTTATGCATTAGTAAGGTAGATAAAGGTTCAAAAACAAGAAACATGAGGAAAGGATGGGGATGGAGTTCCATTGCAATCAGCGATACTCCAATTATCATTTGGTAAAATGCACTAGATAAATAGAAACTGATTGGTTACTATAGGTAACACTTCCCATTTCCTGTCCTTCCTAATATTATTGGCCCGTGTTCAGACCTCTGTCTTGTGTGGCCGTCCCTCCTTAACTAACCGATTGAAATTACTGGGCATGCGTAGTCATTTTTGTATGCTATTTATGTAGCGTTTCGCTACATAGATTGCGTACACATGGTCTTTAATTCCGCGTGTACGCAATCTACGTAACGAAATGCTACGTAAACAGCATACAAAAATGACTACGCATGCCCAGTAATTTCAATCGGTTAGTTACGGACGGACGGCCTCAGAAGTCGGAGGTCTGAACACGGGCCATTGTTACCAGGTATTGTCTCATATTGTCTATTGTAATCCTTCCTCTCACATCATAGTGTTTACAGCTTTTCCTTTTGGCCTTTCTTCAGTGATAATCCTATTATAGCTGTGGTGTCACTAGTTGCAAGGTGAAATGAACAGCACAACACTTAATCTGCCTCCTTCTACCTTCCTCAATCTCATTTTAACTTCTTCAACTTCTTCAACTACTTTACCCTTCTTCTACCTCCTTCAGCTTTCTTCTGCCTGCTTTGACTTTCTTTTACCTCCTTCAACCTTTGTCACTTTTTCAATCATCTTCAACCTCCTACCTCTATTAACTTTAAGCTTTTATATGTCTTT
>WWET01000504.1:277242-291366 GCA_011038615.1 Limnodynastes dumerilii
TTTCTCTAAGCTGCTTCAAGTTTTTTCTTCCTTCAACTTTCTTCTTCTCTAGTTCCTCAATCTTCATCAAAATGTTAAATTTCCTTGTACAACCACCAACTATCTCCTCCAACTTCTCATAACTCCACATGCTGTTCTCAACAGCTGTTTATACTCCTCCTATATAACCCTCTTTTTCTCTATATAGTAGATGCATCAACCTCCACCATTTTCCCTCTCCCTCAACTTGTGTTAAAATGTTATATTTGATAACATAAATTATATTATTTATCAAGCTCATAAACAGTGATATGGACTGTATGCCCACCCAGATTTATACATACTGGTACACCCTTTTCTCCGCCAGCGCCTGATGGTCCTTGAGGGCCTGGTCTTCCAGGAGGCCCAATGGGTCCACCTTGTCCGGGTCCACCTCTTTCTCCAGGAGATCCCTGTAGAATTAAAAGATCACTCAATGCCTTCAACTAACATGCTCCTATCCAGAATAATAGACTTAATGCAGGTCAAGGCTTTTAAATGTCCTCTTTCATGGCTATTACCTATGGGTAAGTAAGCCCGTCTCCATAGCATGCTATCCAGGAAATCTTATACTACTGAACAGTATGGGTAAACCTGCCTACAAGCAGAATGAAAAGAATTGAAATGTGTAAACTTACCGCTGGACCAGGGGGCCCGGCTGGACCTTGATTACCCTTCAGACCTGGACCACCCTACGCAGAAAAGAAACACATTTCATGGATTAACACAAAGTGACATAATCCACTACATTAAAGAGTCGGGGTAGAGACACTATAGTTATTGGTATAACAGGTATTTATGGTAAAATGTCCCTCTAATGTTTTAAAGTTTTAATATTGATACTGACAGTTTATGTAAATTACTGATCACTGACCATGATGAAACTCATTACCATTAGTCAAAATAAAGACAAAGGGTTATAGACAATATTTTACTTTACGTATATATGTAATGTAAGAGCAATAATCATTACATATTTGCCAAATTAAATCCAGATGTACATGTGTTATTCATATAGACTATAGACACATTTTCATACATCTTCTGGTCATGGAGATAATATTATTGTCATCCAGATAATATTTCTTAAACTCATCCAGATAATATGTATTCTAGTTATACATGTAATATGTCTTCTAGACATACAGGTAATATGTCTTCTAGTCATCCAGGTAATATGTCTTCCAGTCATACAGGTAATATGTCTTCCAGTCATACAGGTAATATGTATTCTAGTCATCTAGGTAATATGTCTTCCAGTCATACAGGTAATATGTCTTCCAGTCATACAGGTAATATGTCTTCCAGTCATCCAGGTAATATGTCTTCTAGTCATCCAGGTAATATGTCTTCTAGTCATCCAGGTAACATGTCTTCTAGTCATCCAGGTAATATTTCTTCCAGTCATCCAGGTAATATGTCTTCTAGTCATCCAGGTAATATGTCTTCCAGTTATACATGTAATATGTCTTCTAGTCATCTTATAATGGACTTCCGAAAAAGGGGCGTTTTTTTATTGCTAGGATTAAGAAATGCTTTTTTGCATTTTTTTGCCAGATTCAGACTCACATACATTTTTTACTTTCAATGTGTTTCCAGCAGAAGAGTGGGTATGAGTGTAAGGGGGGAGGTTCATACAGAAATTGTACAGTATGGGCATGCTTTACGTCCATTTCCATATCCAGACTTCTGATATGTTCCCATTTTAAGTGAGAACAGACTGGAAATATAAAGATAGGGGTCACAGTTCAGAAGCCTGTGACCAGGCAAGAGAAGTGATCTCTGAACGCAGTAGTCTGGATCCAGATAATGTCTTCTTGTCATCCAGACAATATGTCTTCTACTCATCCAGGTAATATGTCTTCTAGTCATCCAGATAATATGTCTTCTAGTCATCCAGACAATATGTCTTCTAGTCATCCAAATGATATGTCCTCTAGTAATCCTGATTATATGTCCTCTAGCCATCCAAATAATATGTCCTCTAGTCATTCAGATGAAATGCCTTCTAGTCATCCAGAAGATATGTCTTCAAGTCATCCAGATGATATGTCCACTAGTCATTCAGATGATATGTCTTCTAGTCATCCAGATGATATGTCTTTTAGTCATCCAGATGATATGTTCTCCTGTCATCCAGATGATATGTCCTCCTGTCATCCAGATGAAATGCCTTCTAGTCATCCAGATGATATGTCTTCTAGTCATTTAGATCAGTGCTGCTCAACCAGTGTGCCATGGCACACCAGTGTGCCACGGGATGTTGCCAAGTGTGCCGCGGTGCAATGCCTCCAACAGCAGAAAAAGCACTGGAGGACCTTGCAGATGCATAAATGTGGAATACTGGAGAGCTAAAGACACACGATTGGTTATACTGGAGAGGCTGCAGACACATGAATGGGAACTACTAGGGAGGCTGGAGACACATGGTGGGGGCTACTGGAGAGGCTGCAGACACATGATGGGGGGATAACATAGGTAAATTAGTTATAAGCAAAAAAATTTATTAGCTGCGATTTTTTAATTTATCAAATCAAAAATAATGTAATATCTGTGTATGTACTTTGTAATTCCTGCTTTTTTTGTATATTTTGCTTTTGGTGTGCCACGAAATTCTGGGAAGGGCTTAGGTGTGCCGCGGAATTCAGGGAAGGGCTTAGGTGTGCCTAGGGTGAGAAAAGGTTGAGGACCACTAATCTAGATGATATGTCTTAAAGTCATCCAGATGATATGTCCTCTAGTCTTTCAGATGATATGTCTTCTAGTCATCCAGATGATATGTCTTCTAGTCATCCAGATATGTCCTTTGGTCATCCAGATGATATGTCCTCTAGTCATCCAGATGATATGTCTTCTAGTCATCCAGATGATATGTCCTCTAGTCATTTAGATGATATGTCTTCTAGTCATCCAGATGATATGTTTTAATCATCCCGATGATGTCTTCTAGTTATGCAGATGATGGTTGTGTCCACTGAAATTCTTGATTATGGTGGTCCTTAATATAATACATGTATGTTTTTGTCATGAAGACAATGAAGACATCTTCTAAGCATATCATATTAGGAAATTATACAGTTGACTTGTACACATGAAATTCAAGTATGTATTGACTACTTATCAATGGTGATATTTATTTGACTTATTAAACTGTAATAATAATACATGTAATAGTGTACCACTTTAGTATAATGGTCAGTTATCACTGGTGTATCAGTCCAGTATAATGTACAGTTACTCACTGGTGTACTAGGTCAGTATAATGTTCAGTTACTCACTGGTGTACCAGTTCAGTATAATGGACAGTTACTCACTGGTGTACCAGTCCAGTCTAAAGGTCAGTCACGCACTTTTTGTACTAGGTCGGTATAATAGTTACTTGCTGCTTTACCATGTCAGTATAATGGTCAGTTACGCACTGGTGCACTAGATCAGTATAATGGACAGTTACTCACGGGTGTACTAGGTCAGTATAATGGACAGTTACTCACGGGTGTACCAGGCAGACCTCTCTCTCCTGGGAATCCTCTTAGACCGGCTGGGCCATCTTTTCCAGGGACTCCAACTTGGCCTGGATCTCCCTGAGGAATAATAGAGGGGTGAGCGGCACATCATGAAATCAGAAGATAAATGGACAGAGGAGAATCAGGAAATTCACTCATATAATAAGGAGAGATTCTGTCTGCGAAGGTCACTGATGGAAGAAGACCATAATATACTCACCTTGGTACCTTCTTTTCCAGATGCACCAGACAAGCCTTGTTCTCCTGGTGGTCCTGGGGGACCTGGATGACCTCTCTCTCCCATAGGACCAGACTCGCCTTGGGCACCCTGGATAAAACAAACATGTCACATGTGCAAACCATAACAACATATAAATGGCGGCTTATGGTTAAGGACATCTTAAGCATTACCCAATAATTATCATTTTGTATATACTGATCAATAAAAGACTTTGTATATAAATAAGTAGGATGTTGACCAATCAATATCCATAAAGCAAATAAGGAATAGAGACATTAAAGAATATATCATACCTGTGGTCCCACAACACCAGGTGGTCCTGTTGTTCCCATTTTACCTTGGAAACCCTACAAAACAAGATAAGAGGCAGGTTACTTAATCCTATTATAATATTGGATATTGTTATAACTCAGTAAATATTCTGTAGCATAATATTATTGTTAGCCCCAACTCACCACTTCTCCTCTCTGTCCGGGATGTCCTGGGATTCCGTCTTTACCGGGAGGACCCTGCCGAAGGGAGAGAGAATAATTATTAGTATTGCTATGAAGTTTCCTTTATAGAAACCAAATTCTTTTCTTCATTATTTCAGCATTGGACCTGATCCAGACTTAAGTGTGATTGCCGCACACACGGAATTGCTAAAGTCCGCATGCAAAAGGCTAGTGTTTCCATGACACTCCCCTATCACGTACAGATTTTAGCCAACCATAATTTTTCCGCACTTATCGATGTGCATACGGAATTCTCAGACGTCCGTCCGTAAGTGCTTAATCCATCCCACACTGTACAATTGAAATGCCTCCCTGCCCAAAACATGATGATCAAACGTACAGAGTGTTACACACTGCAGTATAGCAGCAGCCTATAATCTTGTCACTGTGCTGCTGCAGGGTACTCCACTCCATCTTTCCCCTGCAGCATGCCTTCTTACTAGGTATCCTAGCTGATTACCTTGCAGCTGGGATGCCCTGGCTGAAGTTTTGGCTGTGTGCTTTCTGCAGCCAATGGGGATGTGACTCTCCCCTTAAATAGCTGTCATCTGATAGCCTCCCTGCTGGTCATAGCTTCAAGCTCCTAGCGTTCCTGTTTGTGCTGTTGTGAACTTATAGTCCTCCCTGATTCTGAGTGCCCTGTCTTTTCACTGCTGTATCTCTCCTTTGTGCCCTGGATTCCTGCCTTGCCTCCATTGTTGTTACCTGGTGTTAGTGAGTTTTCCTGCTGTTAGTTGTGTGCAAGCCCTTGTATCATTGTTGTCTGTCTATATTCAGCCTTGTGCAGATACTGTGTATTTCTATCTACATATTTATATCTCCAGTCTCATTCTGGTTCTGTGCTTATTATCTGTGCTTTGTGTTGCAATCTGCATTTCTCTGATTACCTCCACCTGGCAGTTTATCCAGTCTGTCTGTTAGTATTTCTGTTCCTCTGTGCACTTTGCTTTTAGTGCTTTCCTCCTGCACCATTTTGTTTATGATAGTCTTCCTGGATTCATACCTTGCTCACTCACTTGCACACTATCTTGCCTAGCCTTGGCTGTCTCCTGTGTAAGTCTGGCCTTTTTATGCTCTCCTCTGTGCGATTTCGGTCCCTGGGGGACGCGTCCTGCTACTGGTTTCGCAGCCAAATCCATCCCCACCATCAGGGGCTATGGTGAACACCGGCCAGTAGTTAGACTCCGCGCTCTGGGGTTCCGTCCACATAACACAGAGGACTATCATGCCCTGACGTACGGAACTCTGAATGTATGGAAACCAATACCCTAATCTGGCGCACACACTCATGTGCAGTGTGCGTGCAAAGCCCGACGTACGCACACAGCTTGCATCATTCAGCTGCCATAATTCATTCTGGATCAGGTCCATAATCAGATAGTGATACAACAGGGGATGAAGCTACTGTAATTGGTAGAGTATTATTACAGCTAGCGACAAGTCCTTTATTAATGTGCTGAAACAATTAGTTCTTTGTTTGTGCCAATGGGCCTGATCCAGACCTACGCTAATGAAACGCTCATGTGTGTACCATATTTACACTGGCGTAACTACGATGCACTCCCATAGGAACTCCCCTTGGTCGTACTTAGTGTTGCCATCTTACGCCCAGCAAACCCAACCTTAACTTTCCTGATCGTAACCTCGGGCGACCGTAAGTTCATTGCGTAGTTATGACGCTTAGCACGCCCATACTGTACCATTTAAATGCCTCACCCCACCCTCCGTTCGGATTTTGTATGGCAGACAAGCCCCCTCGAGCGTTGATACGAAGCTGTTACCATCAAGGCCCATACGCTAAGATTTTCTAAGTGTAACATCTGCCCCGCGCATAAGCCGTAAATAGCCGTTTTTATGCATCAAGATCTGCACGAAATTGTTAAATAATAATAAATACATAAATAATCAATAAACAAACTATCTCTATGAAGCATTGCCATTTATGCGGGATACCTGACTGAGATAAGCTAGCTACAATCTATAGGATTTGGGCTGATCAGCCAATAATGGACTGTTTGCCGGTTATAGTATAGTGTATGACAGCCATAGGCAAGCCGTGGAACTACAAGTCCCATTATGCTTTTGCAGGTATCAGCTATGTCTGCACTGTTGCAGTATGCTGGGGTTTGTAGTGCTAAAGGCTGCCTATGCTTGGAGTAGGGCATGGACTGGTTTATTGGAACACATCAAAATGATCAAAAACGACCCGATCCGACCACCACTGGGCTAAAAGATTTGACTTCTTCTGGGCTGATCCTATCAGGGTGGTGGGGAGATAGTGGCAAATTTTGGGTAGTGTGTCTAACATTGTTCCTGGCCACTGGAGTGTTATGCGTGAAGTGTGTTGCCAGCATTACATTACATTACAGTACTGAGTTGCCGCTGATTAAACTGCGTAATTGTGATTATTGCCTAACTACAAAGAAATAATATTTATAGTGATTAGATGTTGCAGAGTCAGGATAACAGCTTGGACAGTAGTAAATATAGGATTGTGAGGTGGCCATCCACTCAGGAGAAGAGCTGGGGGACACAGAAAACATAGAGGTCGTGAACTGTGGTTTCAGGGCGTTGTAATTAATGAGTAATTATTGTTGAGATACTGGCTTCAGAAAAATAAAAGCCTTACCTTAATTTACCCAAGCCCTGTCTAATATACCCCCCCCACACACACACACCCCCGTGCACTTCCCAAAAAAATACATACATTTTGAGATGAATTTCCACCCTGTTTATAGGTCTTTAAAATAGACCAGAGACATTAACTGTGACAATGTATTTATATACTGAGGCATAGCAGGTAGAGATTAATTGATCCCTTTGATTAGGTGATAGCTCATCAGAGCGGATTTTTTGGGCTAACGCATAATAGGTCTGTCTCTGGGGCTGATTCAGAGTTGCACTTACACCTTTTTTTAGGTGCAAGTGTACAGCTCGGCTAAACCATTTTTCAAAGTAAGGGGTGTTTATTAATTTAACAATTTTTGCATGAAGGGAAAATATATTACTTTTACACATAGAACTAAAATACTGCAGAGCTTTATGTTTAGTCTATAAAATAGAGTTGAGATAAGAAATTTCACCTCCTAATTTTAATTCTGGTTTTACAATTGAAATCTGCCTCCCCTTGAAATTCAACATGGTAGTGCTCAGGTCTACAATTGCACCTAAAAAAAGGTGGAAGTGCAACTCTGAATCAGCCCCTCTGTGAGGAAATAGTGAAGCATTCAACAGGGTCACTGCCAAACCTGATATCTGTAACATGTGCAGCTAAAGCTAGTTCAGCAGAGATCGTGCACTCTGTCGATGTCAATAGGGTCTGAGTGTGAGATTATATCATGACCTCTATGTTCTAAGACAAAACAACTTCAATCAGAATGCAGATCATATTCCACCCCAAACATAAATGCGACTCACAGGAGGGCCTTTGGGTCCTGGGAAACCATTTGAGCCTTGTGGTCCTGGAAGACCCTAGAAGAAGAAGAAGGAACGTTACCAAGTAGAGTAAAGATATGTGTAAAGAATCAGGAAAAATGGAGGATGAAATGCATTATAAATACAAAGAGGTTACTACAGAATGATGACGAGGAAATGCTGAGGGACTTACTCTCTCTCCTGGAGGCCCTGATGGACCATCTCCACCAGATGTACCCTACAGATAGAAAGAAAGAAATATTGAGTGATCATGTGACTCTGGAGACATGTCATGTGACTATGCTGTTGTTTAATCAGATTGTTTACATTAAAAACTATATCGTTTATTAAAGTAAAAAGAAACAGACATAAGGAAAGACTATTTCAGAATATTGTGTTGCAGGAAAGCTAAAAAAAACACAACGCCATGTCATATAGTGCACATATAGTATATTGTGTGACCTACTATGCCAGTGTTTCCCAAACCAGTGCCTATAGTCTCCCTATTTAAGTATACAGTGCCTGTGTTCACCAGAGAGAGCTATCGAGACTCTTATTGGTGTGATTTCTATGTATTCTTTTATTTACAGTACAACATGGTCTCAGTACAGTGAACAAAACTAAGGCAGAAGCGAGTAAGTTACTCAGGGTGCAGCTTTGTGCCTCACACATCCACAAGCGGATTATATAGATAGGAGACAGACAGAGTGGGATGTATGAGGGTAGTCACATCATCAGGATGGGCAGTAAGGATCATTTGAAGCATCCCCCGCTGTCTACTGGGAAGGGATTAGGGGGAGAATAAGGGATGTCAGCAGTGGTAAGGAGCCATTCATAGCAAGTGACTGCATGTTCTGGGCATCACTAGGGCGATGCCATTAAAAGGAAACCCTCTAATTAGTATATTTAATACTCCGTTATCAAAACTGAAAACTTTATTTAAAATAAAAATTTTATTAAGGACAAATTCTGATGTGTGGGATATATTTTCCAACCACACATGCCCAGTGACCATTAATAAAACTACTGACTTATAATGCTGACTTTAAATTTAGTCAGTAAAATTGCCAAATGTTGACAAATTTGTAATACTGCTCTGATTTAAGCTATACCTGATATACAAGATATAGACCTATTATACCTGATATATATATATCCGATATAGACCTAACATACCAGATATATACCTGATATAGACCTAATTTACCAGATATATACCTGATATAGACCTGTTATACCTGATATATATATATCCGATATAGACCTAACATACCAGATATATGCCAGATATAGACCTGTTATACCTGATATATACCTGATATAGACCTAATTTACCAGATATATATACCTGATATAGACCTGTTATACCTGATATATACCTGATATAGACCTGTTATACCTGATTTATACCTGATATAGACCTGTTATACATGATATAGACCTGTTACATACTTTAGTCAGTTTTCTGATGTTTCATCTGCAACTTCTAGAACAAAGCTGTCTGTTTATACACCAGAATATGGACAGTCAAAATGTCAACAAGTCAAAAATGTTGACAGGTCAATATGGGGACAGTTGAGTATTATGTTAGTATTTGTTTGTAACGTCTGTAAGTGCAATACAGACGGCTTATAAAAAAACATCAGAAATGTAATAATATATATGTAACATAATACTAATATAATACTCAACTGTTGACATTTTGACCTGTCGACATAACAACCATATATCACCCAGCGTGAGTCCACAATGCCAACAAACTCAGTTAATTTTATTTGGTTTACTGAATATCGTAACTTAGACCTAGGTCTCGACTTCTGATTTCCAAGTAAATCGATCACAAACGGTAACTCCTATACTGTAAACTGACTAAGAAGGAACGCCCACTTTTGACCTCAGTCCCGCCCCTCTGTCTTGTGTTTGGATGGGTACACAGAGAGAAGGAACGCCAGTGCTGTCACCTGACTAAGAGGGAACACCCTCTTCTCAGCTCAGCCCCGCCCCTCTGTCTTATGTCTTGATGGGTACACAGAGTGGTAACGCCCATACTGTCACCTGACTAATCAGGTACAACCACCTGTGAACTTGGCCCCGCCCCTGTGTTGGAAGAGTCATTGGATCAGATTTTGACTCCTGATAAGGAGGCGTTTTGCGATCACAAGGTTTGGAAAACGTCCACATTTTGGGATGTCGCCTGTGCAAGCACCGCACTTTCAGTACAGATCAGGGTCCTATGGATCCAGACTTCCGTACTATTTGAGGCTCTGCTGCGTTTCCGACGGTGGGTCGGGTGGCTACAAGTGCTAGTGGGAGGGGGGGGGAATGTATTTACATTATACAGTAAGGGCATGGATCTAGTCCATTGCTCTTCAGTCTGCATGGGTCACAATGTGTTCCCATTGATTAGTATGGATTATTATGCAGCTCAGGCGCATTGTGGAAAAGCTGCAGCAATCTGACTGAAACACGCAGAAGGTGAGTAAACCTCCTAAATCTGGATCCTGCCCTTAATTATAATGAACCTGTCAAATTATTCTTCATATACAGTTCAGCTGGAAGAAAAATACAACAAATCTGATGACCGTAACCAACAACAACAACAATAATGTCCCACTGATTCCAGCAGATTAGAGAGGGGAAAACTCTAATAGGTTGTGTTGTAGAGAAGGGAAAAGCTGAAGAAAAGTCTGAAGAATTATTTATAAGTTGAAAAAAAAAAATGTAATGCCTTTAAACCGTCACAACCCATCTGGATTAGGGCATGCCGCAATACCAGCCTAGGGAGGATGGCACACAGCAATGCAGAGGAACCGGGAGTGACAATCTAATGTCACATACACACATCAGAGAGCCATTCCATCAACTCACACTTACGCAGAGAGCACAAAACTCCACACACGCTGCAGTCAGGAATCATGCCACAACCTGTTGTGTCACCGTGCACACAGACACACACAAAGCAGTAACCCTATTTCACTACCTTTGGCCCTGACTTTCCGGTGGCTCCTCTTGGTCCCCTTTGACCTCTGGGTCCCTGAAAAAAAAAGAATTGTAAGTATATAAAGTACAGTATAGCGTCCTGATTATTTACAGTGTAAACTGGACATTTGGCCTACACGTAGTGAGTACTACAAAGAGGGGCCAGGAACCAATATTCAAGACAATGCAGATTATGCATCGTGCTGTCTATACCAGTGATGTCAGTAGTCACTAGACAGGGTAATTATTGCCCAGTTTACTGAATGACAGTTTAAGTACAAACAGAACAGCATCACTGCCCGGTACAGCAGCACAGCCCGGTACAGTATCACAGCTTGGTGCAGCATCACTGCCCGGTACAGCATCAGAGACTGGTACAACATCCTGATGATGATCTTAGTGTCATGATAGCTGGGTATAGGTATAGAAAGAGACTGTCTCTTCTGGTCATAGCTCTTGTGACCTTAGCTCCTGTGGTCCTCTCTTCTGTAGCCTTATTCTTCTTGTGGCCTAAGCTCATACAATCATTGCTTTTGTGGCCCTATCTCTTGTGCCCCTAACTCTTGTGGCCGTAGCTCTTGTAGCCCTATCTCTTGCGACCTCAGCTCTTGTAGTACTACCTTTTGTGGTCCTACCTCTTGTAACCTTATTTCTTGTGGCCCTAACTCTTATGACTCTAGCTCTTGTAGCTTTATATCTTGTGGCCTTATCTCTTGTAGCTTTATATCTTGTGGCCTTATCTCTTGTAGCTTTATATCTTGTGGCCTTATCTCTTGTAGCTTTATATCTTGTGGCCTTATCTCTTGTAGTTTTATATCTTGTGGCCTTATCTCTTGTAGCTTTATATCTTGTGGCCTTATCTCTTGTAGTTTTATATCTTGTGGCCTTATCTCTTGTAGCTTTATATCTTGTGGTCTTATCTCTTGTAGCCTTAGCTTTAGTAACACTTGTGGTCCTAGACAAAGCAAATAATATAGTAATGACAGCCTGATCACTCACCGATGGTCCTCTCTCTCCTCTTGGACCTGATTTTCCAGACAGACCCTAAGAGAAAAAAACATAAATATAATAAAGTGAATTAACCAGCAAGCAATACATTTATCTAGTTAGTAATGTGTAATCTGATGAAATCAGACACAGGCTGTATCAACCTAGTCCATTAATCTAGAATGATCTAGAATAGACGGGATGACATTATAATTATAACAGGTCACATACTCGTGCTCCTTTCTCTCCGTTAGTTCCTGGGAATCCTGGGAAGCCAAGTGACCCCTGTATTGACATAAGAAAGAATAGGTTATAATTCAGGCCAATGAGCAGGACGCCACACGCCCACTATGTCCCGATATAACCCTCCATTACCTTGGTGCCCTGACGCCCTGGATAGCCTGGCAGACCTGGGACACCAAGCTTACCCTGGAAGACACAAGACGTACATGTTAAACCAAGGCCTTACTCTATGGATAGATACTTGTGAACACACACCAGATACAGCCACATCTCACCTTCTCACCAAGCAATCCAAGAGGGCCTGGGTCACCGTTGGGGCCGGACCTTCCCTTTGGACCCTCAGCGCCATCCTCTCCCCTCGACCCAGGAAGTCCGATTTCACCCTACACAGAAATGAATGAAGAAAACCTATAAACACTGTACATGGAATAGATCACTCAGACCTGACCTTTACACAATACGGTAATAGAAAAACATTATAGCAATAAAGTCCTAATGGATTTTATACAGCTAAAAAAAGTTAATTTTATTCAACCTGTCAAATAAAAGGTAAAAATAAATACAAACAGAAAAAGTCTAACAAAAGAACAAAAATGGAATGGCAAATAACATGGTCCATTAGCTCTTTTTCTGTTGTCCAATTAAATTTGTCTACACCTAACAAATGCCAGCCTACATCTGCATTCTACTGATCAGCCTGTGCTGGAATATTGTACATTATAAACTACATTATGCAGAGTGTGCATAATGCTTGTTATCTGATGCTATCTGCTGACTAATAGTCAATTCACTGAAAAACGATAATATTTTAAATCGTTATATAAGCAATAATGATATTAACTGGGAGTGGAGGCAGAAAACAAGAAGGAAAGTTATATTCTTAATATTTGAAAGAGGCAATAATTTTGGTAGCTTATTCTAGTCAAAATGCAAATTTAATCCAGACAGTTATATATACTTTTAATGTCTGCTTAGACGAAGATCAGAAAACAAAAGAAAACAATTCTACATGGACTGGTGATTTTTTTTTTAACATACTAAAACTTTCTGATCTATTTTTTGACATATAACCACTACTTTAAATAACACCCAAAATGAATCTATATAATAATTGCTTTAATAATGACTTTGTAAAATTGTTATTATTGTAAAACAGCAAAACCTTAAGCTGATTGTAAAGTACTTTTACAAAAAGAGTGAATAAAATAAATACATGATTGCTATAGTAAAAATAAGGAGTTGCCTAATTAAACATGCTAATGATTGCCTATTATTCAGATTTTTCCCAAGTGTTTTGTAACTACAATGTAAATATAAGTGAGCAGAGAGGCTTAGGAATACCCCTATGAGCTCTTCTAACACTGTGAAATACTTATCCTCCCTTTATTTCCTCTTTGATCTCATGGCATGCTGAGAGGTGTGACTTTGAGGAAGCCATTCCTGTTTCACCTCCATTAATGAGTTGTGACTATCAGATTCATGCTTAAAAGCTACTTTTCCAAGAGCTAAAATAAAAGGTTTATATGAAGCAGTACTATATATTTCTGATTTCTCGTTTCTATCACTCACCTTGTCACCCTTCACACCAAAGTCTCCTTTGAGTCCTGGGAAGCCATCTTCTCCCTGAACAAAATAACGCAAGTTACTAGGTGGGTTTATCCACTGCAGAAGATGGCTTATTAATGCAATCAACAGAAGAACATGTAGCAAGCAGTCTTAGTGGTCGATTGTTTAGACTGAATATTAGACCTGGTAAATACAGATGAATGAATATCTTTCTCTCACCTTCTCTCCCTTGTGTCCTTGTAGACCCCTGATTCCATCGACTCCCTGTAGACATAAAGTGAGATGAGCGATGGAGAAGAGAGATATCACCAAACAGCAAATTCAATGAGTGACATTTATCTCAACTGTGCAACTGTGTTCTATCCCTTCTGATGTAAAGATCACCTGACTCCAAAGATACTTTAAAAGAAACATGTGTATATGCAAAAAGAAAAAAAAAGGATATTTTTAAATCATGATGCACTTAGCATGAACAGAGATGAATGAGTTTATATTCTTCAGTCTGTACATAGACACAGAAGTCACACTTTTTTGTTTATCTTTTTTAATACTGCATCTCGTAAAAATAGTAATCCTTAAGCTGTTATTGTTCCACAAAATGCCTCCGAACCTCTCCATATGTAGCTAATATCTTCCTACCAGATGCCTTTAGTTTAAGTTCTTTAATTTGTTTTCTAAA
>WWET01000504.1:298328-318453 GCA_011038615.1 Limnodynastes dumerilii
TATATATATACACTGGGTATAAGGAAACGTCCATACGTGTTTATTCATTCTCTAATCAAACCCTGGAATTGACTTCTATAAAACCAAAGCATGGAAGTGACAATATTTTTCATCTCTGCTTCTAAAGCAGAATACAATGGCCGATAATCAGGGTGTTCCATGTGCACTCACATTAACCATTGGCTGATGGTCCAGATTACGGCACGGCGAGCCTGATCCAGACTTAATAACGACAGATCATTTACGCACGCGGCATGCATAAATATAGCTGTGGGAACGCACTGCTCATGCCCCCGGCAGATCTTACTCATCGTAACTCTGATCATACGGAACTTATATGTAACTCTGTATGGTAGGGTGTGACATTGAAAGTCGAATATACGCATTGGTGGGTGGATGGAGGCATCTATATTGTACAGCATGGGCTGGCTTAGGCCCTTATGCACAACAAGGCATTACATACACACAGAGATACGCAAGGAAAGTTAAGGCCGGGTCCTGGACTTGTAATTCAACTAAGTTACGTACGTGTGAAGGGAACGCCAGAGGGAGGGCATCATCCTTAGAAGTGCGTAACTTAGGTACGTTTGTGTATGTAAAACTATCTTAAGTCTGGATCGGGTGTGTGTGTGGCCAGCTTATAAAGAACAGTTCACCCTCTAATACAACTATCTGTATTCAGAGGATGTAAACTTATTATTCGGGACATATACCGTAGTTCAGCATTTTTACTAAAATATATAGCATTTTCATCAATATTTGTATCATCTAGGCAGACATTGATTCATATGCACGTAGAAATCACAACAGACATGTTCAGTGCACTAAATGCAATATTTCTACCCCTTAGGAAATAACACTGACAAAAAATAGCATGCACGGCATGGAGACTCAGAGGAGTGTAATGTGATAGGACCGGCAGTATGTGAATGACCAGCGTTGTACATATAGAGGTTCATTTATGAGCATTTCATTACAGTCAGTGCTTTCTTAAGGTTTGAGTCTCATTAATAACAAGAGTCCAGGAGATGTGTGAGAGGCAACATTATCTAACCACCCAACCTCTACAAGAGGAGAATACAAGGGAGAGCTAACACGTCTTCTGTGCCTCGTTACATTACTATATCTATATCTATATCTAACAACAGCTCCTGCAATATGAATATCATCACTAATCACTTGTGTATATTACCCGGTGACCTTTCTCTCCTGGTAATCCTGGGAGTCCATCGAAGCCCCGATCACCCTGATATAGAGAGACAGTTTATTAGGACTTGTTGGTTGGACGGTGTAGTCACAATGGTCCGGATTCACAGTTACTTAGTTTTCATGTTACGTATGTTGTTCTAAGAATTGAGCTACTATGCATGCCTGGTAGCTTATTTATGCTATCTATGTACTATTTCTGTACGTCGATTGCGTAATCACGGTCTAAAGACTGCGCTAGTGCAATCTACATACAGAAATGGTACATAGATAGCGGAAATAAGCTACTCAATTTTGATAACAACATACGTAACACGTATGTCCACAAGGTAACAAACGATGATTTTACCTTGAAACCAAATTCACCGGGTGGACCACGAGCTCCATCAGCACCTGGGCGACCCTGAGATGGAGAGAAGGTGTCAAAGAAAGGTTTGGAGTATGCAGAGGGGGACATGGATAAAGAACACATATTGTATCCTGAACCCTGAGACGCAGCTTAACGCTCACAACGTCCCTGAGATAACAGGTAGGAGGGGTCTCAGCTGTGTCAGGTTCAGAAGCCATGCATTGACCGCACTGTAAATAGAGACAGTGAGGGACAGCTCAGAATACAGGGGAAGATGGATCCTTACTCTTCTCCCGGCTTTTCCTGAAGGTCCGGACAAGCCTTGTGGTCCTCTCATGCCCTAGTGCAGAGAAATACATCATTACATTGCCAACATGCAAAATAACAGTGCGTTTCTTTCTCATTGGAAATAATAGACACATTGGTCCGGATACACAGTTACGTCTTTAGACCGCAATTACGCATTCTGCGTACAGAAATGGTACGTGGATAGCGTGAATAAGCTACGACGTATGCGTAGTAGCTCAATTCTTAAAACAACGTACGTAGGACGAAAACTGTGAATCCGCACCATTATTATTTGAATGGTCACGGCAGTGCAATGGGTAATATGTTTACCGGCTGTGACTTGCAAGACGCTTCTTACTAATCTCCATATGTATACAAGATCCTTTTATTTCTATAGTAAGCCAGGAAACCCCTAAACTCAGCAGTAGGGGATTATAAGTATTTTGGTATTTAATTCCCTGCAAAGTGCATGGATTCCTGTCTATTGCGATAGACATCATGTGCATTAAACCCGCGCTTGGTGCTACCTCCCCTTTTAGTGGCTCTACTGAATACCGCCACAATGCAAGGCCTGTGATGTCAATGGCAGCGCTAAGACCTTCCAGCCAGTCTCCAGCTCGTTCCTGCTTCATTATCACTTTTTGATACAGCTGTTAATCGTGAGAATGCCTATTACACTGTTATCTCCTGTACTCATGTTTCACTTACTACAAATATTTAGGGTAATGTTTTGGAGGTAAAGGTTTGCTGATACAGTGTACCGGGAAGCATAGAGTGAGTCTATGTCTATACTGAGAGGAACAGAACATTATAAAATCAACAGACAACAATAAATACGAGCAACTGGGACAAAAGCAGCAAATACACAACTCCATGCAAGCAAAATGAGGAGCACAAGCAACGTCTGACACTGTCTGTACTATAGTGTTAGCTCTAACAGAACGTTAAGCTGATGCCAGCCAGTGGGCTAGTTCCAACAAGGCCATTGCCACGTAAGAAGAGAGGGATACAATGTTCCTAACCATCTATGGATGGGGCCCAAGAATTGCACACAAAGGGCCCCAAATTCCTCTTGGTGATCTTGCTGATATTAACTACTGTCTTTAGAATGTCAATGTGCCGTGTGTTCCACTGCCAGTCACAGCCATTAAACCATTAGACCTAAACACATAGATATTTGATATGCTTGTGAGGTCGACGCCTACCTGGGGACCAAGATCCCCGCCCTCCCCCTTCACACCAGGACTTCCAGGCGGCCCCTGAAAAACAAAGATCAATATTACTACAAGGCAACAACTTATGTTGTTTAATAAATGCTTCCTCTAGGGTCAGCTGAAATACAATACTCTGATATGTGTATAATAAGAGGTGTGTGTGTATTTTACATGGCAGAGCTTGACACAAGACTACTATGAATACTCTGTAAATGGAACTTATTATGGAGTCTCCAGAATACTTTTTGCACTCCCATTTATACTTGCTCTAGATCTTATTTCTGGGATCCTGACTATTGCTTCTGCAATAAACGTTATGCACTGGATCTGACACAGGGTTAGGAATAACAACCAGCTCTCTCTGATAGGACAAATCACACAGTCAATTAGAAGCCACCTGTGATTTTTAATCTCCTTCAGCCACAGAGCATTCCTGAGGATGACCAGCAGAGGTCCTCACTAGGAAAACTAGACAAGATACCCCTGATGTAAACCATTATTATTATTATTATTATTATTATTATTATTATTATTATTATTATTATTATCATCATCATTATTATTAGGACTATTATTATTATTAGGTGGAGTATTACAGTAAATGTATGTTATAATTACATATAAAGTAATGTGTATTATATATAATGAATTTAATAAATTAAGCTACAGTGAAATATTACATTTATTATTATATTTATTATATTATATTTTTAAACACATAGTATTCTTATGTGACTGGATTCTGATTTAGTAGGGTCCTGTTAGTCTGCCTGCGATCCTATTTTGCATAAGTGCAAGGGGAGAGGACTCTTTTAGCACTTATGCTTTGCCACCAACACAACCCTGCCCTAACTTAAAATGGGACCAGGGTGTAAATGAGGATTGTACGTTCAGGCTTAGCCGGGCTATTACTGTATGATTTAAATACGTTCCGCTGATAATGAATGCTCTTGCTCTAAGGTGTTATATAAAGACAATTTCCAGTTCTGGATTAAGGGTCTGGAGTCTGGGGTTTACTGTTGGACTAGTTTTGCTCAGTCCCTTTATAGGACTATGGGCCGGATCCAGAACTGATTTCTGCAAGCGGATTGCGTATGCGCGCACCAGATGTTATGTAACGGAGCTCTGAACATGCAGAACTGGTTTCCGTACCTTCAGCCTTCCAAATGTGGGCTGTGACATCCTCCATACGCTCCAATAAATGCAGTGTGGGGGTGGGGGGGCGTTTAAACGTTGCACTTCGTATATCTGAGCGTTACACTCGCACGGTGATGTGCGCAGAGAAGTTAGCTAGGGTTATGGACATGGAATCTGATCTCCATACATGCAGATTTTTACTATTAACTCGGGATCCAGTCCTATGTCATTATCCCGTCAGCTCATGTTAATACGGATATACACATTTTTAGGAATCGGTGAAGACTTTATGGGAACTGGGTGCTTTGGATTGTTCTACATTCTTCTTATGAATTGTTGCCATAGAAACTAGAAATATTAGTCCTTGATGTTGATATTTTAACACCTACAATGTTACTTTATGGCCACTCACCAGAGGTCCAGATCGTCCAGTGTAGCCCATTGGTCCGGGAGCCCCGCGCAAAGCCAACTGCAAAGTGAAGGACAGATAGTTGACATGAGGTGACCTTGGGTAAAGATAAACCAGTCCTGATATGTGTAATACGCACCCTAGCCTGCTGTAAAATGGCAGCTGCCTGAGCTTCCTGTGCAGAAACAATTGGCCCTTTATCGCCACCACTGTTTCCAAACCGGAACTACAGGGGAGGAAAGAATAAACGTCAGGACAAAGTTTTTGGGTTTTATTCAGTTTACACCAAAGAGCTTATCAGAACCATCACTAATGTTTTTGATCCATTGCATTTCTTACTTCGTACATTTCTTACACTAGATAAAAAATAAAATCAGAACCCATAAATTCATACCTCACCTATTAAGATGAATCCAGCAAGCATCATAATAATGGGCCAGATCCAGACCTACGTATGGCAGCGAAGTTATGCTAGCTGCTAGTGCAGGGTTGCCGACTCTCCCAGAATGTCCGGGAGACTCCCGAAATTCGGACAGTACTCCCGGTATCCCGGGAGAGCCAGCAAATCTCCCACAAGTGACTTGAGGCCCGTGGTTTCACTGAAACCATGGCCTCAAGTCCTGCCCCCCTGCCTAGCAACACTAGTATACTATATATATACTGTATAATGATCTCTGTGTATATAGTATACTAGTGTTGCTAGGGACAGGAAGGGACTTGATGACGCAATTTGCCGGGGGAGTGCATAGTACTTACGATAGCGTAAATACGATACGCGAGCGCACATCTTCACCTAGGTCTGGATCTACCCCGATGTATATTAGGACAATAGATTCCAGCATTACGGTTCCAAACAAGTTTATTCCTTCCTGTGTTCATAGTGAACATAGAAATGACTTACTGGAAGCATGACAGAGCTGCCGGGCTGTCCAGGTAATCCATTCGCTCCCGCCAGACCCGGTCTACCTGGAGGACCCTAAAATATTAAACAGAAGCGTTTATCACAATTCAAGTATTGTAACAAAATAGATATTATACAACTAAGAAACATAATCCCATCCAGATAGTATCTCTTACCCTCTCTCCAGGATCCCCCACTACACCAGGATGTCCCTGTGTTCCGGGAGGACCAGGATAACCCTGAGCGAGAGGAGACAACGTGCCATAAATACATGTTTCACCAAATGTCTCTCTATTAAGAAACAATATCCATTCATTCACAGGTTTTTATATAGTGTACACTGAGATTTATTGTAGATACATGTACAAGATACAACACTAGAGGATCGGCTTTACAATGACCATTTTGCTACTTTTCCCGTGTGTATTTTTAGGCACGGTTGAACTGCGCACGCAGCGTCATTTTTTTTTTTAACGCAAGCTACGTAGGATTTAGGCATGGAAATCCATTACTTTACATCGCGCTTAGTGAGATAGGTCCGAAGGGGCGGCCAGACCTCTGTACGTGGGAAGGTAAGTGAAAGTGGGTGGAGGGAGGCATTTAATTGGCCTAATATGGGCGCGGTTATGAAAGTACACACAGACCTAAGCAACATAAGCTGAAATATACGCACGTAGGGTTAAGGTTGCCCCTATGGTGGCAGAAGTCAGACTAAGTCCGTAAGTTCGAGGGGAGCGTCATGGGTGTAGCCTTGCATAGTAGGTGCGTATTTTTGCGAATCTGCGCGTAGTTATTTCAAACATAAGTCTGAATACGGCGCAGAGTTTGCAATGATATCTTTACTTTACTCATCTCAAAAAAACATTTTAGTCTAAAATAATCATAATCACAATAATGCTTGAAAACTTTTTATGGGCTGCTTCTTCTTTTTCTTCATCTTTTACTACTTTAACTATAATATTATTATTATTATTATTAATAATAATATTATTAATATTATTATAGGATCCAGAAGTCCGCTACCTCTGCACTCAGAACTCACATCCTCTCTCCCTGGGATGGGCTGTATATGTCACCATTGTGAATCATTCCCTTTTTGGCTATGGTCATGTCCATTCCTATCCCTTGTTCCTTTCAGTGCCCCTTCGGAGCCTGGCCACACCAGACAGCTTTTTCCGGTGGCCATTTTGACTGCTGGTTTCAGTAATATTTTCTGATCAGAAGTTTTTTCATTGGCTCCTTTATTTTTGCCTGAATCTCGTGAACGCTCGCCCGTAGAGGACGTTATTTTTGTCACCCTCCTGGGGTCGCCTCCTTTTGTTCAAGCCCTCCCTTGTGCCTGTAGGTGCCCCTGCTATCTTGCCATTTTGACCCAACATTTTGGGCTTACGGAATTATTTATGTGGGTTTGTGTTGTAGACGAGAGGTGGGAAATGCCTGCACTTTATATAAGGATACAAAATAGTCCCTCTCATGCAAATATAGGAAATAGTTGACTTGATGGAGTGAACCTTTGGATGCAAATGTTTATTAGACAACATATCAACCTATAATTCCCTTTCTACATATGCCTTGCCTCCAAATGATCATATTAACTGCTATATTGGAATATGATTACTGTTAACCATTACTAACCCTGCTAATAGTAATCTAAGCCCCATGCACCAAATACATACATCCTAATACTGGACACTGATTAAACACAAAATTATACGTACTGCGGGCCCTTCTTTTCCTGGAGGACCTTCAACCAACATACCCTGGCAAAGACAAAAGGACAATGGCATCCAATAATCAATTGTCTATAAAAAACATTGCAACATTCATAGACTCAACAAGAAACTTGTATGACCAAAATGATCAAACAATGTAATATATAATTCATTTAGTTACTTATAATCTGGTCTGAGAGCAATACACATTAACATCATAACAAATGGCTTGAAACTACCATAATACAAATATATTGGATAACGTGATATCATAATATATCTTTGTTAATAATGTACAGTCCTAATTTTTCCCAAAATAATTTATAAAACACAAATAATGTTAAAGTATAAACTGCTGTGAATAATATTTATTCTGATGTCATCTCCTATAATCAGTGAGTTCTGATGTCATCACATCAGTGTAAATTAGTCAAATCTGGGTATTATAAGGAATATTTAACTGTACTGTTAATTATAGGGATATTAGAAGTTACCTCAGGTTGTTGTGTCCTGTTATGTTTACAGTCTCTAGTTTTATATAATGACAGAACTGATCTGCTATAAGTACTTTCCCAAATAAAAACATGGAATTTTTCATTTTCATGTAAAACAACTTAGGGAATAATATTTGGCAGAATAAAATCGAGTCCTGTAACGCATCACGTTTCTTTGTAAAACTTTTCTGTGCAAGACACCACCTCTACTCTGTAGTAGCCATTATTTAGGAGGGTGACCCAAGATGCACTTGAAGGGTGGTGCAATGGAATCTAGTTAAGCCTTGTGCACACTATACAATTATTGGGCCAATCAGATGATAATTAGACAGGAATACTAATAAAAACACCAGAAACCCTTTAAATCGATAACTGAATTGGTTGATTAACATAAACGATCTTATTAGAATGGCACAGTGCAGTTGGAGCTGATCATCGAGCAATGTGTGCACGTTTCTTGACTTACCAGGCTCTAGAGCCATTTTAGAGGAACCCTGCAAATTTGTGAAACTCTGTACCTGGCGTTACTGGTAAATCCCACAAAGAAAATCTTGAAGTAATAAGGTAATTGTACGTTCCCAGGCTAGAGGCTATATAGTGTTATAATAATTTCATTCTTCTATTGCTGTAACTATTATATTATAAAAGACTTCATCCACTTACCGCTTCCAGTGCGGCTGGATCCCCTTTATCTCCTTTCAGCCCACGGGGTCCGCTGATAGCCTGAGGGTTGCACACATATAACCACAAAGATGCATTTATTTACTATCACTCAGACTTCACATTCACCTGTGTCTTTTAAATCACTATTGTCCTACCAGTGACAGCAAATGCCAAGGCTAATCCAGATATAGAACCGGGTCCAAACTTCTGTTACAGCTGAGCGCTGGGGCAGAGGTTATCCAATGCCAGACCTCGTGGGATCTAGCCTTATGAGTGAGTGACGGTAGGCCACAGCCTTCCTATACCGGACCTCACCTTAAGAATTCCAAAACATCCTCATTTAAGATGCATCGGAAGTCTGGATTCGGCAATGGGCACAGGTCAAGCCCTTACTGTACAACTGAATTACTTCCCACCTTGCACTTGCTCTCGTCCTATGGGAATAAAAAAATAGGATCGCTGGATTGCACTGATGCGTTTCAATGGAGATGCTCCAGTGCATGCATGCGCGGAACGGGAAAAGCACGAGATTTCCAATCCTAGCGTTCTACAAAACGCCCACTTATCGGAAGTCTGGATCCGGTTCATAAAGTGTCATTATCTGCTGCTCGATTAATATTGATATTAAAATATTAACATTTTTCAGGTGATATTTACAATAACTTAAATCAAACTTTACCATTCACGATGGACAGTACCACTGCAAAGAGAAGCATGTACATGGAACATGCTATGCAGATAAACAAGTGTGTGAAGACATTACATGTGATGTCACTCTTCACAGTGACCCTGCTACACAGGGGTACAAAAGTGAAAGTGGTCAATGTAATACTTCTTCATCAGCACAACTGCAGGTACTGAAACACACTCAAGTGATATCATAGAATTCCAGTCCATGGCATGTGGGGAATTCTATGAGCTCGTAAGCCAGCGTCAGACAGAATCCTGGGCTAGTCTGAATGACCAAGGCGAGATCAAGCAGCTGATACATCTTTGGTCACCCAATAGGATTACTGTTCTGACATCCCATAACAGGACATGATGTCCTAGTGACATCACCAACTATATCTGAACTTCAAGTTAAGTACAATAAGAAAAGAGGAAACTCAGCTGAGGATAAAAGACACAAGAGGAGGAGACCAGAGTAGAGGGGACTCCAACACTGATTCAAAACACATCTAATTTGGTCACTGACGAAAAATAGTTGCAGACAACAAAAGATATGACATGAGGGACGAAGGTGAAAACTGACAAGCAGGAATAGCAACAGAGGGACTGGACAAAGGGTGACGAACATCAACAACGATGACGAACAAGACAAAGGAACACGCAGGAGATAATGTGAGGAAGAAACACAAGGACTTGAGAAGGACGGAATTTTGGGGGGGGGGTAAAGTCTCACAGAAAAGTTCATAGAACCTGATGGTCTCAGTGTAAAGTAACTCTATGACGTGAGACTTACACCTCCACTCTCTGGAGTCTCTGCGGAGAGGACTGGACCCAGGTGTGAGCTCTCCGAACCCTCATGATAATCCTTGTACACATACTCATAGTCCAGTCCGACTGTCGGATTCTCCTCCTCTCCAGTCACATACTCCTCTATGAAAGCATCACTACCTTTCTCAGATGTAGAAGGCTCTTGTTTCTTTTCCTTCCGGAGGGGCAAACAAGGTAAGAATGAAATAGAGGAAAGAGCAATAGAAGGAAAATACAAAAGGTATCTAGACTCAAAGGTATGGAACGTAAATCAAGAAATGTAAGTGGACCAAGCCTTGAGAAGGGCAGGATTGAATGTAGTTTAATAGCCTAGTTTCTAACCATGTCAGACCATTACTATCACCACCTAGTTTCTAACCATGTCAGACCATTACTATCACCAACTCTAGAACATTATGGCTTCGAAACTACCAATTTTGCCAAAGAACCATGTGTTATGATGGCTGGCCTAATACCTACAAACTTCTTAATAAAGACTAGATTTATGTAACATTAATGGCTTCTGAATAGGGACCAGAATCAGTGAAAAGGGAAGCATTGTATAACAGAGGAAAAGAATTTAAACAAAAATATTGTTTCGTTTGAATTGGTTCCCAGTTAATGGACGAGTGAAGTGAGATTATGATGGTTCCATGTCCTTCTGTAAAGCGTTGGCCACAATGCTAGCTGGATAAGCCAGTTTTTACCTGTGGAGGGGGTGGAACGGCCTTGGTGGGCTCCTCCTCATAAAAATCATAAACCTCATCCTCGTGTTGTGGTGGAGCAGTATAATCAGGGCTCTGCTCTATAAGGGTGGGCTCAGGGGTCATGGGAGGTTCAGAGTCAAGGGAAGGGTCCTTGGTATCCAGAGTGAATAAGGAAGTTGAGGATTGCAAAGGAAAAGCAAAGCAATAGGAAAAAGAAGCAATAAGGACCAGGAGAAAGGAGGGTTTTGAGAGAGATACAACAAAGAAAAGCACAAGAGAAAGTGGAAAAAGTCATGGAATTTTACAGATGCAAAGAGAAGGTCATGGGAGAGAAGGGAACAAAATAAAATGGCAAGCATTAGTGTGTTATCACCATATTCCTCTCGCTTGAGGAGAACAGAGTCTCTTTCCCATCACAGATTCATTCAGATGATCATTATTAGCCCACTCGGCAATACCGGGAGTGTCGCATAATGGAACTCATGGTGAATGTAATCATGTGATGATTCCCCATTCCATGAATGGGAGGAAAGGAGCTTGTGCATTCATTCATGTACTCAATGTAACACAAACAGCAAGAGAGAGACCCATGAAGAAGCAGAACATCACTGGAAAATCACCGACAGTCTTCCAGAAAATGAGCGTAGTCGGCTGTCTCCTTACAATTTAGCATTTTTACAGACATTGATCTACAGTTCCCATTCTTTGTCCTGTGCCCCGGTCCAAATTGGTGTCGTGATGCTACAGTGTGCTCTGCTTATGATCGTAGGTCCCTTCTTTTGCATAGACAACAATGAATGAGCCCCAAGCTCTGGAGCAGCAAGCAGGGAGCAGGAGGCTACTTGTAGGATGTGTTGCAAGACGAGGACAAGCATATATGATAAACATTTCCATGTAGACCGCCCATATCCCTTTAAACATGGAGTGGTGGGATCATGGGAGCATTGAGGAGGGGGAGAGGGGGTCATGTATGTCAGATCGTGCCTCTGGGATCTGCATACTTTGTTTTTGCTCTACCTGCTGGTAACCATTCCCCACGTTCCTCCTCTTGGCGCCATTCAAGTTTTTCTTGGGCTGGGCCTTGCCCACAGAATTTTTCACGGGGGTGTTTCGCTTGGTGGGGGCTTTGCCCGCAACAGCGTTTTTCAGCTTGCCGGTACTCTTGGCAGGAGCAGGCACCTTTGGCTTCGGCTTGGCTGATGGCTTGCTATTTTTGGCTTTGTTGTTTTTCTGCCAGGTTGGTCATGGCAGATAAGATAGGGAGGAGGGCAATGGGGTTTTCAGGGCAGGTAGTGACAATGAAGAACATGTGGCACACGGACAACAAAATGGATTGGAGAGAAAGAGAGAGAGAGAGAGAAACAGGCATGAATAAAACATGTGATGAACAGACGCGGTCAACGGATGCAAGAACTAGGTGTCGCCCAGCAAGGAAAAGTAGGGGGACTACTCTCTGTCCCTTCAACACATTAGCTACAAGGATGCGTCCAGATGACTGGAGAGGGCATTGTGTGGAATTGTCACTGCTACATTCTGCTACAACACAACAATACACATAGAAAATAAACTAAATACAAACATACAAAGTAAACAACACAACGAAAACAGAAGATAGACATTCTAAGCTCAAGCTACTTAGAACTGTCCCTAATTGTATCACATTGATTGGGCACGGACTGTATGGAACTTCCATACCTCCCACAGCTTAGTTTACAAACAGCAATTAAATACTAGACCCATAACAGATGTGAGCTGAGATCTGGAGCCAGATTTACTAAGCTGCGAGGAAAGGAAAATTGTAGATGTTGCCCATAGCAACAAATCAGATTATAGCTCTCACTTTCCTATTACATACTAGAAAATGTCAGCTAGAATCTGATAGGTTGCTATGGGAAACATCTCCATTTTTTCCTTTCCTGCGGCTTAGTAAATCTGACACCTGGGGTATGGCACAAATTGAGCCACAAACACAATAATACAAACAATGGAAATGAGGATACAAAAACATCAATACAATAAATAACTGCAGGCACATGAAAATAATACACAGACAAAAACATACAATACACGTGTCATGAATATGAAAACAAAATATAGCTGAAAAATGAAAGATAAAACATTTAAATATGTGGAAACATAGGCAAGCAATGGATAATCAAACAAAACTCATCTATTGTGATTATCAATGTATTAAATGAAAGGAGAGGTATCTATGGAAGCAGCATTTAGGAATATTGAGAAAGATTACAGACATTCAGTTAGTAATAAATGAGTATATTAATTTGCAAAGTCTTTGAGTATCAATAAATAAACGTGGTTCATGCAGAAACAGGATTGTGCATAGCAATTACTGAGGGGAGTAATTCGTGAATATGTAAATGTAAATATTTTAGGAAACAGGAAATGACATTAATAAATGAGATGTAGAGATAGTAAATAATAAATAATAAGGCAGACATGAACACCAAGAAATGGGACATATAAAGTCTGATGTTAATGAAACAAACAACATATAGGACAATGGGTACAGAGAGACATAAACACTTATCACTGCTCACAACCACAAGAAGCATCTGAAATAAATCTTTGGGCCAGATCCAGACCTTAATATACACATCTCTAGCAAAGGATTCCGAGGGATCCACTAACATTGGGCTGCATGATGTTCTCTGTGTTTAGGGGTAATCCCCTAGGGACCTGATCCAGAGTTTTGTAAACCTCCGCTCAAGCTGAGTGCATCCTATCCAGAGATCCAACACTGGCATCTTCGTATAGAATGCACTAACAACTGCATCCATTTGATACATGCAAACAATCGCATATCCTGCAGGTAGAGGCGGCATCTATACAAGTTTCCCTGTCTCAGATTGGTTCCTTTTATTTGTTTATGGTTTATTTACAATCAAATTAAACCCCTACAAAATTTAGTACACTATTACACAACGTCTGGTAAGAATATGCGGCAATACACTTTATAATAAAACAAATCTCTGTCATGTATTGCATGATCTAAATGTGTTTTAAAGGTTAATTGATGCTTAAATTTAGACATTTAGTAATTCTAACATGTGTAGGGATGTTAGGTTATTGGCCAGTGTCTGAAATAACGTTCTCACGATATTTCAGACTGGCTAATAACCTGTCATTAGCGCCGGGTACTTCCTGCTAGCAGGAGGTGATTTGCGACATTCAGAGAAGGTTTTTTTTTTTTTACCTAGGCACCTGCGCAGCGGTCCCTGGCATCCATGGGCATACTGATGCTTGTAGTTCTACAAGCACCAGCATGCTCTGTTGGGGTACAAGATAGGGCAGCGTTAAAAATCTGCACCTCTCATGGGGCGGATTTTTAATTAACAATATCGTTAAAAAAACGGCGTATTTTTAATGCAAAAAGATAATTGAATAGTAAGAAAAAATATCTGCCGTAATTTAAAAAAAATAGCGTTAAAAATACGCCGGCGAACAATTTTTTTCTAATTGAATCGGGCCCACAGAGTGGTATCCTGCTGCACTCCACCAAAAAAATAAGTTGAAGTACAGCTCTGGATCAGGTCCTGATGACTTTTTATTGGGTGGTGGTCACTAGGATGCTGTCTGTTTAAGGTGGCAGTAACTATGGGCCTGATCCATACCTACGCTCTCATGTGAACGTACGCTGATCGTAAGCGTAAAAAACGGCAGAAAAAACGCACTGCGCGTGTGCATAGTGACAACTACCGGTCGTACCAAAGACCTTTTTGTAGCGGCGATTCAGGCGTCCATATTGGTTGCGTATTTTCCGACGACGGGGCGTGTTTATAGTACAAAGTTAGTACGGACGCTGGAGTTAAGGAATGTAGGCGGGGGGGGAGCCATTTAAATTGTACAGTATGGGCGTGCTTAGACCGCTACGAACAGCGTGTCGCTACGAAAATACGTACGAACACAGAGAAAAGTTAGGGTAGGGTTCGGCGGGCGTAATGAAAGGAAGGTAAGGGGAGTGTCGTGGGAGTGAAAGTTTTTACGCTGCAGCGGTAATACGCTCCGCTCTCATGTGTAGGTCTGGATCAGGCCCTATGACACTGTCTGTATTAGGTGGTGGTCACTAGGATGCTGTTCGTATAAGATGGCAGTCACTATGACACTGTCTGTATTAGGTGGTGGTCACTAGGATGCTGTTTGTATAAGATGACAGTCACTATGACACTGTCTGTATTAGGTGGTGGTCACTAGGATACTGTTCGTATAAGATGGCAGTCACTATGATGCTGTCTGTATTAGGTGGTGGTCACTAGGATGCTGTTTGTATAAGATGGCTGTCACTATGATGCTGTCTGTATTAGGTGGTGGTCACTAGCATACTGTTCGTATAAGATGGCAGTCACTATGATGCTGTCTGTATTAGGTGGTGGTCACTAGGATACTGTTCGTATAAGATGGCAGTAACTATGACACTGTCTGTATTAGGTGGTGGTCACTAGGATACTGTTCGTATAAGATGGCAGTCACTATGATGCTGTCTGTATTGGGTGGTGGTCACTAAGGTGCTGTCTGTATAGGGCGCCAAATTTTATGACAATGCCTGTATTGAGTAGTGGTCACTAGGATGCTGTCTGTATAGCATGGCAGTCATTATGATGCTGTCTGTATTCGGTGGTGATCACTAGGTTGCTACCTGCATTATATATATAACTGTAGACCTGTTAGTCTCTTTTCTGAGCCTTCATTGTGTTAATATAAATGTCAGTAGATGTTTGAATGTGATTGTCAATCTCTGACATAACACTTCTTCTATACCCGAGAAGTCTGGATCCAGCCCACAAAGCTTAAAGACCAAAACAACCCACAGAAACTATTAAAATAATACCTAGTAATGAGATATTTAGCTAAGGATGATATGATCGTTATTTGCTCTGACAACACTTCATTAATGAGGCATTCTTGCCTTTTCCTCTCATTTTGTCACTAATAACATGGAACACTCCAGTAATCCTGACCCCCGTTCCTGGCTGGGCAGCCTCCAGTTACCAGTTACACATGCCGGATGGAAGGAGATGGAGTGACACATGACACCAGGATGCACAGACAGGCACATCCATTGGTTACCTGCTCAACTGCGCCCTCCTCAGGGGCACTTGTAGTAGGCGGGGCAGTCGTCCCTTCCTCCTTATTGTCATAATAGTATGGATACTCGTAATACTCCACCTCTTCCTCAGCATACTACAGGTGGCAGGAGGGGGAGAGAGTCGTGAACACAGGGGAGTAGAGGAGAAAGATGCTCTTCTGAATCATTAAGAGATTGACAACTGCAGCAGTGAAACGCAACAGGAGACATAAGAATTTCCCTACCCCTCTGTACTTACTCACCATTCATTCTGCTAGAAATTGTACATCCACAAAAATTATCTGGGAAAAGGTGACAAATGTATACTAAAAAATAACATTTTAAGTTTTTCAGTGGTTTCAGCTGAAATTCTGTTACACTGTAAAAGACGAGGACCCCACTCGTTTCACCACCAACCTCATGAAGGTCAGTAAAGATTAAATTATATCCATTTACTATGAGCATTAAAGGAAAGAAAAATAAAGGCTGGGGTAATTACTGGGGGCTAAACATAAGGAGTAAAAAATATATTAAAACAGTTATTTAAGATGAGGTTACTGGTTAAGATGTTCCTTCTTCTTAAGACATTGCTTTACTGTAATCCCTTTAAATCACATACAGACATACATAGAAAGACATCAATGGGAGTATTGCAAGACTTATTCATCCCCAATGAGGCACAACTGATACCTCAAATTAGACAATATGGACCAGATCCAGAGTTTGAATATAAGAGGTAAACAGGTGGAAAGTTACACCTGAGCAAAACCATGTTGAATTGCAGGAGAGGCAAATGTCATCTGTTGCAAACAGTATTAAAGTTGAGAGGTGATGTCTCCCAGTCCAAGTCTAAATAACAGTGTAATAGTAAAGCTGGTCAGTATGCATGCAAAGAGTAAGATTAATTTGACTC
This sequence comes from Limnodynastes dumerilii, assembly GCA_011038615.1. NCBI lineage: Eukaryota > Metazoa > Chordata > Amphibia > Anura > Limnodynastidae > Limnodynastes > Limnodynastes dumerilii. The sequence continues at coordinate 314,881 of WWET01000504.1, forward strand.
CCTTAAATTCAACATGGTTTTTCCAGGCGTAACTTTTTACCTGTTTATCTCATATTTTCAAACTCTGGATTCGGCCCTAAGTCTTTGACTGGTTGGGTTTAAAGCAGAAAGTTATCTGACAGTGTATAATGGAATAGTCCTATATAATGCAATTTTACTGTGTTCCCCACTAATAAGTTGAGTGAAAGACGAGGAATTGGGAAATATCATAGATTTATACAGAACGTGGAAGTTACCGCAGACGCTTCTCATACTTACATCTTGCCTGGTGTTAGGATCTTGGGCTTGTGGCGTATGGCTCTGGGCAGAGCCGCAGTCGGGACTGTAGTGTTCGCAATAGTCGTAGGCGGCCTGTGCATTATTTGAAATAAGTAGTTGTTGGATATCACCCTGGAGGAAACAAGATAATGTAGTTACACAACAGGAAGTAACCATCGCAAGGGCTACTTTACGAATTCCTCTAAAAAAAACCCTTTATTAGTACCGTATTTGTGAATGCTGGAATTTGTACTGTATTTGTGAATGCTGGTATTTGTACTGTATTTGTGAATGCTGGTATTTGTTCTGTATTTGTAAAGGCTGGTATTTGTACTGTATTTGTGATTGCTGGTATTCGTCATTTAGTCGTCGACTAAATAATGACAGAACAATCGCATAGTCAACATGACAGAAAAGGAATTCTGGGCAGGTCTGGTCACCTTCAGTCGGCTGCACAGGGCGCTGGTCCTGCAGTGGGCGGCATGGAGACGCTCAAGGATCCTATCGCTGGCGACTGCTGAGGAACACACAAGACGCCACTGCTGAGCTTATCTCTTGCGGTGGCTTGTGTGTTCAGAATTTGAAGCTCAGTCAGTCCCCTGCAGCGGTGCTTTACTTAATGTTTGTGTTTTCTGTATTAACTGAATATACAATAATTCACCTAAATGGTATAAAAATGTTATTACGCACACTATTATTTTCCACATCCATAATCAAAAGATTAATACCAGACATCTTTAGCTCTATCTAATCAGGAAACCAAGAACTTTATTGAGTTTTTGCTATTGTTGTTTAAAACCTCAAAGAAATAATAAAATGATGTGCGAAACAATGCATGATGCAAAATCTGTAATGAGGAGCTCCCTCTTGTGGTAAAATGTGATATTTACAACAACTACAAGTCACAGAAACAATCTAGCTCCCTCTAGTAGCAACAATGGACAATTGCAGCCTTTGTTTTACAGGTAGTTTTGTTGTAATATACATTTCTTTAAGAATGTGTAAATGTTGATTACTGGTAGATTAAGGATGATGTTTAATATGTCCAATGATATTCATAATTATATGCCCTTAGAGAAGTTACTGCAGTAACCTGTATTTCAGTTCTTCAAATAATATTAATAATAATCATCATAATTAATAATAGCCTCATCAAAGCAATAAAATACATTCCATTTGCAGTGACAGGTCCCTTTAGTCATTAAAACTTTTAATAGAAAAAATTGTTTTTAGTTGTTTGAAATCAGACTTTTATGAAAAGCCCTTATACCCCGAGCATATCTGTCTTCATCCTTGCGACTATGCAGCTGCTGGTATGATGTTATCAAATCTGACATCAATAACTACCTAGAGAGAAATGTAAAGACAGGAATGCTGTGTGGGCCCAATATTGGAGCTTCTAGTTAAGTCTTGTGTTGCAGACAAGTGCGTTCATCTTGTATAAAAAGAGGGATGTGGTGAGAATGGGGTACTGTAGAAAAAGACATATTTGTGCAGTTGCCATCAGCTACACACCAAGAAATAGCTGTATATGCAAATGACAATTTTTTCAGAGAAATCAATCTTATCTTTTTTTTTTTGCAGACAGAAGCTCTTTCCACAGTAATGTAAAGGGTGTTTGTAACTTAACTAATGCCTAATAATAATGCATTTAATGTTTATAAAGAAATGTGACATGAACTATATTATAATATACATTATAAATATATAATATAGGCCCTCTGTCCTCTGTGTCTATAACACGGCATCATACTTATGAGCATATAGACCTAACAGTGGTTGTATTATAGGGATCCTTATGGCATATGATCTTGTCCTTACCTCAAATGATTCTTCATCTAGAATACGTGTCCCAAATACAGTGATCCCTTTCGTGTCCACAATGGGCTTGTTTCCACGTTTCAGTGGCTTTGTTATCTTCTTGTTACAATCCAGAATTAAGGTGACTGACTTCTTCTGTACACTCAAAGCTATACGATGCCATCTGAATTGGGGGCAGCAGAAGAAAGGTTAAAATGTGGAGACCGGGATGATGGAGAGAGGATGATGGGCAGGAGATAATGATGGAGACAGAGTAATGATGGAGGTAACAGATGATCAATGAAGAATTGAAAGTGAGGAGAGGGAGAGGAAGATGGGCATGAGATAAAGAGGGTACAAAGTAATAATTAAGGTACCAGATAATAAATGAAGGACTGAAACTGAGGAGGAGGAGAGGATGATGAGCATGATGGGTAGACGATAAGATGAAGACAGAGTTATGACATAGGTAACAGATAAAGATGTGGAAAGTGACAAGAAGAGGATGTTGGGTTGATAATAAGATAGAGAGAGTAGAAATGGAATTAACAGAAAAGAAGAGGATGTTGGGTTGATGATAACATAGAGATGGAGGTAACAGGCAGTAGAGTGAGGAGTGGAGAATAAGGAGGAGAAGAGGATGATGGGCATATGACAACATGGAGACAGAGTAATGATGTAGAGTAAGGAAAAGAAGAGCATGTTGGCTAGATGATAAGATGGAAGTAACAGACACTAGATAGAGAGGTGTAGAGTGAGAAGAAGATGTTGAGTAGATGATAAGATGGAAGTAACAGACAATAGATAGAGTGGTGTAGAGTGAAAAGAAGATGTTGGCTAGATGATAAGATGGAAGTAACAGACAATAGATAGAGCGGTGTAGAGTGAGAAGAAGATGTTGGCTAGATGATAAGATGGAAGTAACAGACAATAGATAGAGCGGTGTAGAGTGAGAAGAAGATGTTGAGTAGATGATAAGATGGAAGTAACAGACAATAGATAGAGTGGTGTAGAGTGAAAAGAAGATGTTGGCTAGATGATAAGATGGAAGTAACAGACAATAGATAGAGCGGTGTAGAGTGAGAAGAAGATGTTGAGTAGATGATAAGATGGAAGTAACAGACAATAGATAGAGTGGTGTAGAGTGAAAAGAAGATGTTGGCTAGATGATAAGATGGAAGTAACAGACAATAGATAGAGCGGTGTAGAGTGAGAAGAAGATGTTGAGTAGATGATAAGATGGAAGTAACAGACAATAGATAGAGTGGTGTAGAGTGAAAAGAAGATGTTGGCTAGATGATAAGATGGAAGTAACAGACAATAGATAGAGCGGTGTAGAGTGAGAAGAAGATGTTGAGTAGATGATAAGATGGAAGTAACAGACAATAGATAGAGTGGTGTAGAGTGAAAAGAAGATGTTGGCTAGATGATAAGATGGAAGTAACAGACAATAGATAGAGCGGTGTAGAGTGAGAAGAAGATGTTGAGTAGATGATAAGATGGAAGTAACAGACA
>WWET01000504.1:365827-377293 GCA_011038615.1 Limnodynastes dumerilii
GCGCAGTACATACAAAATCGCGATTTTACGTGTCCGTCAGGCGCAAATTCGCACAGAAGCATAGTTCTGGATCTGGGCCCGTACCCTCAAAAGCAAATATAAATGCCCCCCCTCCCACTTTCACGTGACTTCACATGCACGGAAGACAACTGCACCCCTCCGTACATATGTCACTAAGTGCGATTCGGAAATCCATGCCTAATGGACTTGTGTGGAAAAAGTTACTACGCATGAGTAGTTAATCCGACCCTAAAAATACGCACGCAGAAACAGGCAAAATCGTATCAGTCCACAATCGCCATTCAGCTGGTGGCTGCATCATTTTCAAAATAGGGCCAGCCGGCCGGGCAACTGCCTCCCCTGTAAGTCCACCCTCAAATGCCTAGTGCACTCCCCCGGAACATGCGGAATTTAGGTGACTTCCGTCCATAACCATACTATAACATACACGGCGCACTGAGCGTTGCTTTAAGGCTGTCCACCTCTGACAGATTCTACCAGGCAGCGGCCCTACCTGGTTCCTCCTAGATCCGACCCATCCAGACTTGGGCCCGACCTCCTTGCTATGGGCCCCAAGCCACCCGTCCCTGGGAACAGGCCAGGAAAGACAAACATGAGTGTGTGAAAAAGTCAGATCATTGGGGTCCAGGGATGGTGCAATCGGAAGATGAGGATGATGGTTGTCAAAACTATAGAACCTTGTGATTGGCTGTTTGGAAACATTCCATGGAAGCCGATTGGTGCAAATTCACTCAGACGTAGTTTATACTTAATAACCTTTGAGCTATTTTTTTGGCCTCGGCTTTCATGCATAATTTATTGAACTCATTATCTGGCATCTGGGGATCTGGACGTGTCTTTTAATATTGGCTCTTTGAAATGACAGGATCCTTCCTTTTGAAATGCAGCAGCCGCCGCTGTCTTTCCTCTTCTTTATTGCCTGGCTAAAGTCTTACAGATTTCCAGTAAGTGTCACCTTTTAAACGACGGTCTGACGGTGTATTTATAGAACCTGACAGATTATACAATAGACCGAAGATCTGTTGTCTTTATGAACTGCTTGGCTTGGAACGGATTCATAGGGAAAACTGAGATTCCTGTGTCCCTATCACTTACTCAATATCGCTTCTACCAGTCACTAGCTGCTATTAAGTTACCGTGGCTTTATAATCAATTCACTTTCATTACTCTACATGAGGGCAGAAGCAGCCATGGATGCTGGCAGAAGACCAGATAGCGCTATCAAGCTGTGCACGTGGAGTGTGCTCTCTGGCCATACATGCGCAAAATGGCGACTGCCCTAATCCTAATTCCTAATCTTAATCCTAATTACTGATCCTAATTCCTAACCTTAATTCCTAATTCTAATTCCTAACCCTTATCCTATTTCCTAACCCTGACTCTAATTCCTAACCCTAATTCCTAACCCTAACCCTAATTCCTAATCCTAATCCTAATTACTAATCCTAAAGCCTAACCTTAATTCCTAATTCTAATTCCTAACCCTAATCCTATTTCCTAACCCTGACCCTAATTCCTAACCCTAATTCCTAACACTAGTTCCTAATCCTAATTCCTAACTCTAACCCTAATTCCTAATCCTTATTCCTAACACTAATCCTAACTCTAATCCTAATTCCTAACGCTAATTCCTAATTTTAATTCCTAACCCTGACCCTAATTCCTAACTCTAATTACTAATCCTAATTCCTAACACTAATTCCTATCCCTAACCTTAATTACTAACCCTAATCCTAACTCCTAACCCTGTCTGGGTCTGATTCACAGATAAGAAGAAAATGAGCACACGCGGATTCGCAAAACTATGCACCTAAAATGCAAGTCACTTCCCATGACGCTTCCCTCGTTCTAACGGATCTTTGCTGACGCCCAGCTCTGTAGCTTAACTCACTGTGTGTAAAGAATGTGCAGTTTGTGACCCCGCCCACACTGCCCTATCTACATGTCTAACCCCGCCCACACTGCCCTATTTACATGTCTAACCCCACCCATACTGCCCTATTTACATGCCTAACCCCGCCCACTTTTCTTAACTTCCTACTTACAGAGTACTGGCATGCCGCTTCTTTTGGATCTCATTAGCTACGTGCGTGATGTGTTTCCGTGCGTATCATCTGGATAGCACATGCGCAAAAAAACAGCAATATACACACACGGCCTACGTATATTTCCGTACGTTATTAAGTGTGAATCCGGTCCTAAGACATTTTGGGCCAGATCCAGCCTACGCTGTTACTACGCTGCGTTCTTACGCTAGCGTGCCCTCTATGCACTCCCCTCGGCACACCCCTCTCATGTACGTATTACGCTTTCCATACCCTCCCTTAACTTTGCGCTGCATAACCACTAGCGGACGGACTTCACACACATAGCTACGCTGCTAAGCACGCCCATACTGTACCATTTAAATGCTTCACCCCGCCTTCCAAGCGTAAATACGGGTGGCGGGTGGCTGGCACGTTCCTGATACGCTACTGATATGCGTCTGCCCCTTACGCTATGTCTAACGTCTGCCGTGCGCATGCCCAGTAAGTACTAATGTGTGAATTTGCGCTAGCGGCACAGTGTGCCAGTCTTAGCGGAGGGTCTTCCTGATTAGGATGGATTCTACATATGTACAATAATGCTGACAACATATCCAAATTCCTAACGTAGTCATTCAAATTAAGAGTTGAGTTTCAAAATGCTCCTTCATATAGAAGACATTGTTACATCAGAAAGATCTTAATTCCAATGGAAACAGTCATAAATAATGAAGTGTAATTATGGAATGTGTAACAGTGGACTATAGTCTAATGTTACTGTATGTCTGGGGTTTGTGTATTTTTATAAGACTTCTGGAAGTAAAAGTCTCCTTGTTCCTCTCTTGGTTTTATGAAAGAACAAGCGTTAAGCATCTGATTGAAACGCTCGGAAAATTTATTTGGGAATAAGAGTCACAGATAGAACCGGATCCAAACTTCTGCAAAACGCTCATTTCCGCTTGCAAGAACCGTAATATGACGTCACTTGGCGTGTGTGCGTGTGCGTGTATGTAGGCCACACTTGTAGTACTAATCAGGGGGCGTACTGATGGTGGGGATGCATACAGCGATCAGGATTATTGTAATCCCAAGCAAAATACATGTCTGCATTACAATATCCTATCAGGCAGGTGTCCTGGTAACCCTGACCCTGTCTGATAGAAAATGGCGATCGATTTAGCCTATCAGCATTTTAGTGCCGGCACATTAACCGCCAACATGCAGACCATCGGAACGGAAAACCACACATCCCCATACCCTGAATAACTGTACTCTAAAAATAAAACACTTTCAGTGTCTTATAAAAAGATGTACTTTACAACACTGTGCGTTAAACACATAGAATTATAGGAAAGATTCAGTCCACAATCTACGGGGGGTGTGTTTACTTTACATTCTTTGAGTCAGTCATTTGAAATACACGAGAGGAGGCAGCAAAGAATGTAATGAGCAAGGAGGGACAAGGACACGTGGGAGTGGTAGCTGCGGGTGAAGGCGGAGAGGAGACAGGGATAAGTGTGGCAGAAGAGACAGGGGGTTATGGAAGCAGCATTAGCGCCTTGGACCAAACCAAGAGACTGCAACATATTTAGGATACTTCTTCACGCTGAGCACACAGACACTGCTGCTTTCTAAATACTGACCTGCTCCATCTCCCTCCTTCAGTCACAATATTTAATACACATCTGAAACTTTACTTACAATGAAAAGAAAAGTTGTGGAGTCATTTGAATAAGATACAAATCACACAAAAGTCATCACCAAAATCCAAAAGCAAAAAAGTAACAAAAAAAAAAAAAACAAAAAAAAATAAGTTTTATATTCCATTAAGATAATAATGACAGAATAGTCAGCATTCAAACCCAAACGGCAAAGTATTCTCCTGCTCTTCTATATAAATACATTTTCGGATCTGAGAAGGGGACCGGGTTTTGGCTTTTTTTGGGGAATGAGAGAAAAAAAAACCCATTTAATATCAGTTCTTGGAAAAATATTATTGGTTGTAATTTTCAAAAGCTCAATGTGAAAATACCAAGAGAAGCAAAGTGTTTAGTAGTGGAATTGTTATATTCCTGCCAGAAAGAGAGAGAATAAGAAAACACTTTATATGCCTTATTTTAGGATTTAGCGTCATGGTTGAAAGCAGTAGACTAATCGTAGAGGACTCCTCCCAATAACTGCGATTAGATCCCTATAAGTTAAATCGATTCTCTCTCTTACTCTCTGCGCGTTCAGTAGGAGATTGTGACATTTGTTTATAGAAATATGGGTGACGTTAGGAGCCACCGGTTAGTCCCCAGCAAAGGGACAGGAGCTGGTATACTCTGCTCTTTCATATGCCTGGGTCTCGAAGGGGTAATGGGAGCAGGAGGTGAGAGACACGTCCTCTCTCTCCCCCTCTAGCACAAAGAACAAGGAGCTATTGACAGTACCAGAAAAAAATGTAAAATTCCCCTTTTTTCTGGTTCTGGTGTGATATAAAAAGCACTGGGACACAGAGGAGGGATTCAGAAGTCGTCCTGCGCCCTGCGCCGGCTGTTTGGGTAAAACTTCAGAGATGAAATAACAGGGAGCCCGCATGAACACATTTCTTTCATATTTAGGTTGTTATTTAAGCTCTCGCTCTCTCTCTCTCCTTCTTTTTTCTAGTAAACGTTTAAAGAGGGAGCTAGAGCATCCTAAGGAGCGGACACAAGACCCTGGGGAGGGCGAAGCAGGAAAGGCAGGAATGAGAAGTATGGGGGGGAAATCGGGCAGAGCGGCCTGGAAAGAGGAGCTTTAGTGTAAGGAGAGAGGGGGAAACCTGAAGGGGGGGGAACAGAGGTGGAGAGAGAACGATAGTGCGAGCGAGTGTCAGACAGAGCCCATGATGCTGGAAGGGAGCAGAGAGAACACTGATCGGGAGGGCGATTGTTATGCAAAGAAGGGGCAGAGAAGGAGCATAAGAAGGCGGAGCAATGAGGAGGAGGAGGAGGGGCCACAAGCGAGGAAGAAAATCAAAACAAATACAATTATAACACAAATACAGGAGCACAATGACGGGGGGGGGGGGTGAAACCAGATGACAGTTATAGGGGAATGGAAACATGGCGGATTAGAATATCAGGGTTCTACGTATTATTCATTTTTTCCTTTTAAAATCTGAAGAAAGTCGTTTTTATGGACCGGATTCTCACTTGCATTTTTTTAATCTTCCGAGCGTAGCTATAAGTGTATAGTTACTACACCTGTGTAATAACTATTTTACGCCATCTACGTACAATTTTGTCACGTAGATTCCTTACATGCACTCTTTAACCAACTACACTCGGAAGATGAAAAAACGTAGGTGACAATCCGGTCCCATACCTTTATAGCATTAAAAATAAGGTAGAAAAAAAATGATTTTATTATTATTATTTAACAGAAGACCAAAAGCCGCGATACTGAAGCACCAGACCACTTCCCCGGGCTCTTAATGTAGTTGTGCTAGACAGACCCTGCGCGCAAAATGGGGGAGGTGCGGAAATGTGGATTGTCAACCCTCACTGTATAATGTGCGTCCCTTCCCCCGCCCACAGAGCGGAGGCGCTTCCACGTCCTGCTCTGTACCGCCTATGTCATCGTAATATATACCAGGACGGATCTGAACCTTCCAGATCCAGAATCCTGTATAACCAAAAGCACAATATGCAGTGACCTGCTGAGAGCTCTATGGGCCTGATCCAGACCTACGGCCGCCGTACTAGCTACGGCGGGCGTAAGATCAGTTGTAAAGCCGATCTGCGCATGCGCTGGGCAGATGTTGCCCGGCGTAGCTACGGCAATGTCCCCGATCAACGATCGGGCGTCCGTAGGAACAGCGTAGTGACGCTGGAGGGGGCGTCCCCCGTTGCCGTAGCGACGCCGGTCAACATCTTTTTTTCAGCCGATCTTACGCTTACGCCCGCTCGGCGTAGATCTGGATCAGGCCCTATGTCACAATAATAAGCAGTGTAGGAAGGTGGTGGTGGGGGGGGGTCGGGGTAACACACTTCTGAATTTTATTTGACTTTTGTGGTTTATAAAGGATTCCAAAGTTATTTCCTGAAATGGCTGCTGCAGATTATTACATAACGCTCTGCAATGTCAAATAAAACAAGGTAAAAACTTTCTACAATCACATAAAAATGAAGCAAATAGATGATTGCATAAGTATCCACACCCCAGTGTAATATGACCGGTCAGTCATTCTACTTTACCATCTTTCTTTAGTTAAATCTCAGCATTAGCAAAAGCAATTTCCAAATCATTCCCCTCCTCAATAGCACTTTATGCATTGATGCTATTCCATAGAGCCATTGGTCTATGCTCAGTTTACGTTTTAACGCGTAGCGTATTTACGCTTTTGTAATCACTATGCCGTCCCCTCGGTCGGTCATAGATGAACAGGGAATAGGGTTGGATTTCCTTCCATGCTCCAGCAGTAGTAGTTTAATTGGTTAATTAGAAAATTGTTGTCTTGAATATAGTATAGAGGAGAGGGGTCTAGGAGTCACCATTTCATGTGACATAAAGGTAGACAAGCAATGTAAGAAAGCAATGCTAAAGGCAAATCAGGTGCTTGGTTGTACAGGGAAAGGAATTAGTAGCAGGAGAGAGAAGTAGTGATGTCACTTTATATGTCATTGGTGCGGCCTCCCCTGGAATACTGTGATCAGTTCTGGAGGCCAAATCTCCAGCAGGACATAAATACTTTAGAGATTGTGCATTGTGTGTTACACAACATACAAAAGAAAGACTAGAGGAACTAAACATGTGTAGCTTGGAGCAGAGAATGGCCTGGAAGGGGGATATAATAGCAGCTTTCACATATATTAAGCGCTGTATCAGGGTACAGAAGTAGGGATTTTTTTCAAAGGAAAAAGTGTATTAGAACACGAGGATGTGTGTATAAACTGGAGCCTTCAAAGGAAACGTGCATGAAAATGACTTCTCTGAAAAGGTTTTCTAAACTTATTAAAATTCACAATCAAAGATGTGCAAATTTGTGTGTGTACACACCCACAACCGTCTGTCTAACCATGCTCCGATAGTACCTTTATAGGCGTGCACATATAAATGTATGATGCTGTGATCGTCTGAGCAGAGGGGTATGGGTTTGTGTGTGTACAAATGTATCGGCATCTCTTCAGGTCTTTCAGACACTGGTAAAATCATTACAGGTATTGCATCTGATGAAGCTGTTAATAGTGTTTCCCCAGCTGTATAGTGAATTTCTACATGCTGAATATAATGCTGGTGACTTCCCATTTAAATTCCAGCGTGCAATGATTGGCAGCACAGTATGGAGACAGCTCAAGGTTGTCCTTGTGATCTGTCAATGTGGAAGGAGGTGGGTGAGCTTTAAGCGAATGGAAAGTTCTTTAGTGTTGGCAAACCTGATTCCCAGCATGCATCATGGTAGAGACAGCAGTCTTAAGCAGCCATGTAGCCAATGGGAAAACAGGGAGCAACCGCTTCCCCTCTTGCATAGACATTACCTGCACCTATCAGCATGGCTGAGAAGACCCTTTAAAGCAGAGTCAATGTCTGGGGCACCAGGACTTAGGTGAATGCACTGCTGAATGGAACGACGAGAAAGCCAATAGTGCAGCCATGGACACACAGCCTGGGTCGTTAATGGTTCTGCAGCAGAGGACCAGGACTTGTTCAGATATAGCTGGATGACCACTATAACGGATGATCGACCAGAAACTTGTTGTTTATATATGACATTAGACAGTATTTTGCTTTCGTTATCAGTAACAACTGTGGAAATAATCCATTTTGATCACATGGCATGAAACCGTTTCAGAGGTGGCGATTGTTCTTGTGAATAGCGTAAGCATCTCACAGTTTGTTATGTAGTGTGTGCGTTTTATTTATTCAGCGCTTGCTGTAATAAGACAGTCCATGGGATAACACTGCCCCCTTGTGGCTCCAATTGGTACAGTGGCAGTTTATTCCAAGGTTTTCCTGAAGGTCAGTAGACTGAAACCAGACTTCCAAAAAGCGGGCGTCTTGATAGGACTGGGATCAGAAAATGCACACTTTAGCCATTCCAGCATGCGCGAGCTTCATACTTACTCTAGCTCCTGTGCAAGTCTGTCCCAAGAGCTCCTGCAGAGGAGTGAATACACCGATCCACTATCATGGATCCAGCCTAATGCGTTGGGGTGGAGGGTAGATTAGAGTATATGGCTTTTTTTTTATACATTTAAGCCTATATTTAGTTATTAAGGTTTTACAACCTTGGTGTATTATTTCTGCATATGATAGAGACATATTAAATATATTGGGCTGGCTTCAGACTTAAGCAAGTGCTTGAAATTAGTTACTCCTGGGATAAACCATGGTGATTGCAGGGGGAGTCATATTTCATCTGGTGCAAACACTAGAGATGAGAGGTGATGTTTCCTATCACAAGTCCGAATAACAGTGTGATAGTAACACTGGTCAGTATCTGTGTAATAATATAATAATAATATAACAGTATTAGAGATGAGAGGTGATAAATAACAGTGTGATAGTAACACTGGTCAGTATCTGTGTAATAATATAATAGCATTAGAGATGAGAGGTGATAAATAACAGTGTGATAGTAAAGCTGGTCAGTATCTGTGTGCAGTAAGCAATTCAAAGATATATCCCTGCATGCAAAGAATACAATTACCTTGACTCCCCTGCAATCAACATGGTTTAGCTCAGGAATAACTAATTTCAAGCACATAAGTCAGAATCCAGCCCAATGTCCGCATTTTAACATCTTGACCGTGGCCCAGACTTGAAACGTGCACTGATGGAATTCCACCTGCTCATGGCCACAACAAATGCGCACACCATTATAGCAACCCAAATACAAGGCACTGCTGCAAGCTCCATGGGAGAGAGAACAAATACAGTCTCTCTGGACCTGTATGTCAGTGTACAGCTGCTGGTTAATATACCATTGTACCGGGCAAGTTACCCCTGAGTATCACACACCTGTCCTTATTAACCTATAAATCGATTGAGGAACCTGCATTTTGTATAAATCCCACAATGCATCACCAGGAAACAGTTGCGTTTTCCCATCCAGCACTTCAGTCCACACTACACAACGTCTAGTGCTTGGAAATATGGTGTTAGTTGCACATTTACAGACAGACATTGGACAGATTAGGCAGCCGTGGGAAGATCTGCTGCGATACAAGACTGAACTCTGATGGCTACACATGATTCTTAGCAATGCTGACAACTGCCATGGGGAGCAGAGCATGATGGGACATGTAGTTTCACAACATCAGGACTCACACCAGGGAGGAGGATGGGGGCATCCTACCATTGACTGCACCCCTTTATTGGACAGACCCCCACACTCTGCAGTGGGAAAGAAAACAAAAATAGATTGGGGTCAGGGGGTTTTACGAAAGTTTTTTCACCCTCTCGACAAATCCATCCTTATTAAACACAACGCTGTGATCGGTCCAGTTATCCTTTATAGCAGGACCAGGCTCTCTCCAGGTTTTGTGACACCACCCTGCATGCTGTAACAGCACAGACATAGCCGCTGCCTGGCACAGCACGCTTAAGCGTCCTGGCATAGATCGTAAGTCGTCTGAACAAACCTTGGTGGCAGCAGAAACTGGTAATAAGTAGTGTGTGAGATAAACAGGGACATTCAGTCATTATAGGCAGAGCAGAGTTTTTTCTGATCACGACAAGATGCAGTGTTTACTGCTGAACTTTAATAACGGATTGCACAATACACGTCACAAGTACATGCCACTTATAAGCAATGCCCCTCAGTACAGTCACTCCGATGCTCCCGACGTGATAATTCAGCCATAGTCTCCCTCTATACTGCAATGGGAAGACCTTACCTTCCTACTCTGACATAACTCAGCAGAGAGGAGGATGACGCTATCAGAGATCTGGGAGTCACTACCCGCTGGGTGGAAACTCATTTATTGTAATAAGTCTGCACTTACTTAATCAACACAAACAAATACTCTGTGGACAAACACAAAATGTGAGGTTACTGGACAGGATAAAGATTGCCCCCCAATCGTGTCATCTCTGTGTGGATGGATTGTAAATCGTCTGATTGGACAATCTGCGCATAAGCACACAACTGGGTGACCCAATCGGAACGTAATATATTTACGATCTGCTACAATTTTAAGTTCGTACAAGTCCAAAAATATAAGCTACAGCATCCTATATGAGATCCGTCATTGTGAGAGGCGTGGTTGGCGGTGTGCGCAGAGGCAGCGGAGATCCAATAGCATTTCTGACACATTCGGAGATCAAAACGCAGTCCACAGTTGATTTAAAATCCATTTAAACTTTATCTGAAAAATGACGTTACTTTGTTCACTAACAGATTGGTGCTTGTGGGAACTGAGAATTTGGGTAAAAATTAAAAGGTTGCCACACAATAAAAAACAGATGGGCACAATCACCAGATGGTGGGGGTGTGGCTTGATATTGCGGAACACTGGGCGAATGGTTCAAAAGTACTCTAGGACCATAACCGGATGAACCATCCAACCGCTGCCGTCCTGAAGCTATTAGGAATGGAACAAGTCAACAGGGCTACAGCCCTAATCATCAGCCTGTGTGTTGTCACACTTGAATGTCCCTGGCGATTGTAGCCTTAAAATGGTGTCATTTGCCAGGGACACAACGCATGTCAAAGGTGAAAAACGAGAAAAAAAACAACCCGAAAACTAAACCAACCACACATCACCCTGGGGATTCCATGCATCTAATTTTGGATATCAAAAGTAAATTCTTGTTAAAGATCAGCATCAAAGGGGTCCAAAGCAGAGCAAGATAAATACAGTTAAAGCAATGAATCACATGAGATGTTAAAATAAAAAAAATAATGAAGAGGCAAAACTCAAAAGACAGAGCTAAATTCTCTTTAATATTCATTCCAAGCAACAGGAATAATAAACGAGCGCATAGTTAAGAGGTTGTGCTGCCAGTGGGAGGAGTCTAACTTTAGCTCCTCCCATGAGGAGCTTGCCTCCTAAAGAGAGATTATATAGCTATGTGAGTGGGTGAGTTCTGTTTGTAGAACTACTCTTTGTATTTGCAGGCATTAGGGACTGGGATTTTGACAAAGATGGCACAACTTTAATACCAGAGACATATTAGAAGGGAGAGTTTAAATGACACGACAGGGAAAGTAGAGGTGTCTGAGAAAAGAAAAAAAAAAATAAAGTGTTATAAACATTGAGAAAAGGGGAACATAAAGGGAGTTATTAAACAGTTCTAGCAGCAGAAAGTTCTGTGAAAAATTTTATATTCTTTACTTAAAATCAGGCACCCCCAAAATGTAATTATACAGAGACACCTTAAAATTATTTTGTGGGGCAAAACACACCCCTTAATCATCCATTCAGCAGGGACTGATCCAATCAAACCAGGTACT
>WWET01000504.1:395289-406070 GCA_011038615.1 Limnodynastes dumerilii
GAGAGCGGTCTCCGCAGATTGCACACAGCCTCTTCCCACTCATGCCCCCTCCATTGGGATGTCCAGTCATGACTCGCATCCCCAGCGGAGGCTTCACATCTTCAGAGGAGCTGACAGGATGCAGGCCGGAGAGATTCACCGTGGAGTTTATCTGGAAAGACAAGGAAAACTATGCATAGAATGTCTTTCCTCCAGTCATGTTATAATGAATACATCAATACCAGTCATACAATGTGTGAAAACTCTGCATTACGTGCACCTGTCACCAGAGACAAGGAAGACATCTCCCCCTCCTACTAGAGAGTCTTCAAGCACCCTGTCCCACCACCAGCAAAGTCACGTAAACACAGCCACCGCCACGAGCCTGGATCCAGAAAATCCACATTTCCAGATATCCCTCCAACATGACCCATTCCATTAGGATATAATCCACTCCAGAGCATCCAACAGTCACTCACCTGGCTTTAATCAATTACCAAAGGTGGTTCCCATAGTAACGGACAGTTGAAAGCTCAGGTGCAGTGCATTTTGTACCCAATGGAATGGGTCACGTTGGACGGTCTGATATATCATTAACTGAACCCACTGCGGTGTTAAGGCAGAGAGTGACTGGATAGGCCGTTATTAGTTCAGTACACACCATGGTCGCATACATATATTTTTGTGCGCTACACTTAAATATCTTTGATCTGACAACAAGTCATGGACAGAAAAAAATGAAGGACATAACATCACTATTGCAATAACAGGAGCCCACAGGAGTTATTTACTGAATAGTTCTGTCCTACTGCAGAACAAAGTTTAAATGCAACGCTAAGTAAAGACATTTCCTATTGTAGGTTTCGCAATAAGGGTGGAGACCACAGGGCTTGTTTAACAACATTGATATTGGGGCATATCTGCAAAAATAGCACTAAATCAAAGAAAACTTTCACATGACAGATAAAATCTGATGCAATGTCCACACAGGAGCCAATGTAGTTTTCATTAAACAAGAGCAACTTCTACACATGGTATATATTGTCAGCAAAGCAATAGATTAATTATAGGGAGTACTCATTAATAAAATGCTCATTAATAAAAATGTTTTGAAGAACTTGGAAAACCAGAGGGCGGCAGAAGATTGGCTCAAATCATTAGAGATTAAACTACCTTAAACCTGAGGCCAAGTGAAGCTGGCTACACATTACACTTTTTTACCCAGTAATTGGTCCAATCACACGATGAAAAGAACCTTTCAAAGGATATTGTGCAAGTGTGTATGCAAGCACGAGCAGACACGATCCTGTGATCAGTTATGGTATCGTTCGAATAGATTTTCTAGGTAGTCTAATTTTCCCGATGATCAATGGCACAACATCGTGAGAAAAGTGCTTTTCTTAGCTTGTTTTCAGTGGATTCCCTTCCCTCTTCCTTTAGTGTGTAAAGCGGTGGTATCGTGACTAGAATAGTTTAATCTGTCGGTCTTTAGAAAAAGTTTGCAGCGCATTATTGTTCCAATCCTTGTCAAGCTTATTAGACTGACACCCACAATATTTCCGATGCAAAAAAAAACGATGTGCAGTCTACCCTATGAGACTGTGTGTGGCTCCTAGGCCCTTGCCTGGTGTGTTAAAGCTTGTTTATCTTATATTACTTTAAACTTCAATGTTGAACAATAAACAGAATACATTGCAGAATCTGCAATGACCCTGCATACAAAAAGGTATAGAAATAGAGAATGGCTTTCAAATTTCCACTGACAAACTGGTAAAACAAGCTCATAGCGGGACCCGCCATTTACATAATCAAACAAGCCGAGTAAGAAACCTGAAGCTGCCTCGGCCATAACGTGGGTTACACAGAAAACAGTAGCTACAGAATGTGACACTTTGGACCTGATTCACACTTAAGAATCTTCTTAAAATAAGAACTTAAAGTCACTCCTGGGCTAAACCATGGTGATTGCAGGGGGAATGAATTTAATTGTATTCTTTGCATGCAGGGATATATCTTTGAATTGCTTACTGCACACAGATACTGGCCAGCCTTACTATCACACTGTTATTTAGACTTGGGATGGGAAATATCACCTCAACTCTAGTACAGTTTGCAACAGATGAAATATGACTCCCCTGCAATCACCATGGTATAGCCCAGGTGTGACTAAGTTCTTATTTTAAGAAGATTCTTAAGTGTGAATCAGGTCCTTTATCCTGAACTAAACTTAGGAATGAGAGAGATTGTGTGAGAAAACTGCATATTAAACATAACATGCAAAGACCATACAGAAATAGGTATATTACATGCAGAATACCCATTTCACATCTGTAAACGACACCTGTAAAGCTAGATTAAAAGAGGCAATAGCAAGATAATCAGAGAACAGCATAATGCAAGATAGTGAAAGTCTGCAGGAGGGCTATAAAGCCATTTACTTCTAATGATTTAATGACAAATTTATATATTTGTCCCAACAAAACAGAAGCGCAGCATTTTTCATGTGCATCATGCAGTGCCTAATTACAAGTAGTTTTCTTTTAAAAGATTAAATGATGACAGTATACCGTGAAAGCCCATGTCATTTACAGTAGTATTACAGAGATAGGTACACATCCCAGGTCTGCTCGTTACCTGGGGGCTGCTGACAGGTCCATAGCCTATAGAGGGGGTGCCCGGAATTCCAGGGGAACCCACTGAACAGTTAATAACAGGAAAGGGAGAGCCGAGGCTCCCGAGCGGGGAGTTAACGGATGAGGTCATGGCGGATCCAATCATGGAGGGGTGCAGGGGAGCGCTGGGAGGAGGAGGGGTGTCACTGAGGGAACGTCCCAGAGGCGGGCTGAGAGATGAGGTGTCCGGGCTTTGGCAAACTAGGAAGAAAAACAAAGCAAAAAGCAAAAGGTTACACACAAACATAATCAATAAACACATTTACAGACAATCTAATGATACCACAAGCCATGGAGTCCCTTATAAATAATATAAATAAACACAGGGCAGCCTGCAAATGCAGAATAAATATATATATATATATATATATATATATAATAAATATATATATATATATATATATATATATATATATATATCTGAATGCTGTGGGGCAGCACCATGCTGAGACTTGTAGTCCTCATGTTGCAATAAAGCATGACTGTCCCCACCCCATCATATACATAATATCACTATATTATAATATACAGGAACACACTCACCACTACTGCCCCCACCCCCATTATAAACACAGTCATATTATTATAATATATTACAACATACAGGAACAAACAGGCAACAAACTCACCCCTACTGTCCCCCATCCCGTTCAGGCCTCGCTATGTCCCCTCCTCCCGGCCAGACGGTCGCTCTCGGCTCCTCTGATCGCTTCCTGTAGCCACAGACACCCCGGGATCAGGCCATTATGCTAATGAGCCTGCATATTAATGAAGCGTCGCCGGTGACGCAGTTTCCGGGGTCTCCTGCGGTCACCCCGCACCGGACCCGCTGCCACCAACTCTCCCAGCGGCCCCCGCGGCCCCAGACTAGCTCGGAAGCGGAAGAGCCGCCATGTTGGTGCACCCGCAGGGCTGGCGCTTCCTCCCAGGGGGCGCGGCCTTCACTCTGACCGCCGCTACTCGGTGCGGACACCCCGGGGGAAGGCGTCGTAGCCGAGGTTAGGGTGGCAGGAGCTATAAGAGGGAACGGGTGATAGACCCGGGCGAGCAGAGCCGGTGGTTGGGGAGAGATGGAAGGGCCAGCCGCTCAATGACCTGAAGTGACCCTTCCATAAAGGGTGTGGCAAGATGGCGGCCTGTTAGTCACAAGGTGCTGTAAGTGTACGTGTAGGAGCAGCAAGATGGCGGAACTTCCGGGGCCTTATTTGGGCATATTTAGATTGTTTTTTGTTTATGTGGAGAAAAACGAAACTTTTGATTAAAATTAGGTTAAATAGACAGGGTCCTGATGTGTGATGGTCCCCAGGTCAGGATATCCACGTGTCTTAATGAGTTACAGAGAAGTGCTTATAAAAAGACAATTAAAGTCAAAAGGTCAGTCAGATAAATACAAGTTTCCTCCAATCTCCCCTATTTTACCCCCCATCCCCTTTACTTTACTTTCAATTCTCCCCTATCCCTGTTTGTGTATCAGGATATTCATAATGTATCTGTTTTGGGCAATGTTTGTCCTGTTTTGTCTTACGCAACTCCTATTTAATTATGCTTATTTACATTTATATAGTGTCAAAGTTTCCACAGCGCTGTACAGAGAATATGTGACATTCATATCAGTCCCTTCCTTATTGGAGTCACACTAGGGTTAATTTAGTCACTATCCACTATCACTATCTTATGTTACATTTGGAAAACTGAAGGTCTTTCTTTCAATAAAAAATAATAATGAAATACAACAGTTCATGTTCCAGTGCCATCTATAAGGGTATATTTGTGACCCGTTCAACAACAACAACTTGCTATTCTATTGCTTTAACTATGCTGGAATGTTTGGGAGATTAGAATTTCCTGCAGCGCTCCCAGACTTACAAGAGAGTGGGCTACTCTCCTGACTGCTGTATGAGCTCCTCGGTGGGGCTTGGTATTGCAATCATTGCTCCTCTACCCCATCACCCCAATAGTAAAAGGCCTTTATGGTGCAGTATGTTAGCATGGGCCCAGGCCAAAAAATAATCTTTCCTCTGTCATGCATTATAGGTCACCATCTTTTGCAACTTTCACTGCCACGGTTTGTTTTGACACAGTTGCCAACTGCTCCTGAATATCAGAGACTTTCTGAAGAGTGGGGGGATGCCCTCGAAGGGTTTGGCAATCTCCCTGATGCTGAATTTAGAAATTTTATTTTCCTGCTTTGAGACCTATGGAGATGGACATTTTTATGAAGCCCAAGATGTATTCAAAGTCTGGCATTTAACTAAGATGACATTTCTTCAATAAGAGACAAAAATGTCAATTTTGTCTCTTGTTAAACAGGTGCGGGTCACCTACTTTTAGTTTTTCTATACAGCTAAAGAAGTCAGTGTGTCTCCTGTTCTTAATCTTCACAAGTAATGAAAGTATTCACTGACAATAGGTCAATCAATACAGATGCTGCCATTTGTATTGAAAATGGTTTTCCTGGAAGCACTAGACACCACACCCATTGGTGGAACTAGTCACAGGACACATCTCTTCGGTAGTACAGGACACATCGTGCCATCACACACTCACGGATATCTATTTTCAATAGTTGGCAACCATATGTTATGTTCTTGGCCCAGTCTGTGCTGTGATTGATTGCAACATAGATATTGGCCCCCCTGCATTGGTTGCACCACCAGTGGCTTCATCTCCTAAACATTACCACTATGGTATCTCCCAAAAGATAAAGAGGGATATACAATGTTGCTCAGATCAGTTTATAGGTTAATGCAAACAGGTGCATGGAAGGCCAGGGGGTAATCTGCTGGCCACAGAAACAAAGGAAAGAAAATGCCCAGCAACATTGCCATTAACCAGTAACAGACTATACAATTTTATCTATAAAAGAAAACGCAGAAACGTCCATTGCACAAATTTGCAAAAAGGCCTTTCTGCTCATGATGGTCCTAACTTTAACAATGGGTCACTTATGTATGTTTTTAAATTTAGAGCTAACTTACCTTAGGAAGTACCTCTTAAAGCCAAAATAGCTGTTGTAGAACAACACCCCCTCTCAGCTGCTGCTCCCATGTCAGACAAGTGAAAATGGAAGTTGCTCAGATCAATTTATAGGTTAATGCAAACAGGTGCATGAAAGGCCGTGGGGTAATCTGCCAGCCACGATTATGGATCTGGGTTTGGCCATTCATTTGTTCAGTTTTGAACTAATAAATGACTCAATTTAATTGACTTATTTTAGATTTTAACTTAATACAAATAAAGCAATTAAAGTAAAAATTTAATGGTGTGTAACAATGCAGTTTAATAAGTGGTTGGTAAATGTATCTTGTCACCTGATTCGAGCAGAAATAAAAAAAAAACAACAACTTGTATGCAGTCACATTGTGTGTGCGCCTGAGAAGCGGGACCTCAGGTACAAAATTGTAGTGGGACAACTATGGCGAGACTGCCAAGACTAACCAGGTGTATGCGAATGCCCCTTTCTCCGGCTGGAACAGGGCAGTAAATAATGAAATGCAGGAAGACTTTATGGCATAGGCCAATAACATCATTGATCATTATCAGAAGACCCAAGAGAAACTCCTGCAACGAATCAACGCCCCACCAGCAGCCCCAACATTTCCTCTGATAGGGCGGCCTACTGCAACAACTACAAAGGCTCCGAGAAGACCATCCCTCAGGAGGAATGTAGGGCAAATGCTGCCATCCACACTGCCCCCAAGGACAAAGAATCCGGGTAACGGGCTTGAGTTTACCTTCATGTCCCAACCAGAGGAGCCAAATGTGTCCAAGAGGCAAAGAAAGACCAAATGAAAACCTCATCCACAACAGACAATGTCATTGGAGGTGAGGACAATGGTCCAGTGTAACGGCATAAAGTTCAGACCCCAGTAACCATCACAGGGTGTCCATGGGAGGTGAGTGCAGGACGCTGCCCCTCTCTATCACTGTAACTGTGTATATACAATAAATGTTTTACACAGCAGCAAAGCGTCTGATCTCCTGTACTTTATATCACACTGTATATTCCTGAGATAATAGAATGCAATAACAGGAGGGTTTCTACTGAAATATGTCCATAATAATAATTTCATCATTTGGCGCAAGTTGCATTTCTAGGGGGGAGGAGCTTCTTCATCTGCCATCATTCTGCTCTTTGTGATTGGTGGATATATATAAAGGGGTGGGGACAGTAATGTTGCAGCTTCTGAAATGATGGACATCTCAGCAATTTTTATATTGTTTATGGATGGCCAGGGTGATGACTGTTACGCATAATTACCACTATGCACATGGAAATGACCCGATAAGATGATAATAACCCTTCCCCCCGCTGGGGGAATTTCCATGGAAGTGGTAACAACCTGAACACATAGATAAACATAGAATCATACACAAACATAGAAAGTTATAGCAGATAAGAGCCTCGTGGCCCCTATCCTTATATACCCATTAATAGAATCAAATTTAGGATTTAGAATTCTGAAATCTGGGTCTGTTTCTTATTGTTATCGGGTTGCTATGGGTTATTAAACATGTATCCCTTCAGTGATAATAAACAACTGGTTGCTATGGGACACCTCATTGCTAAGGGATAATGGCGGATGGGTTGTTATGGAACACTATACCTTTTTACCTCATTGCTAATAATCTTCTATAATTGGTTTCCCGATGCAATGGACGTGACGCAGAAGGCTCTCCTGTCACTGGGCCGCACATCGACTTGTTCACAGCCTATCCGCTCTCAGTTACACGAATGAATGTGCGGATGCCTGGATCATTACACATCTAGAGGGAGCCCTGTACTAAGAAGACATGGCCACTTGTGATCGTGCACCAGCCCCTGTGTCACCAGGTATCCGCACGGCCATCATTGGCATTGTTGGGTGGCAATGCGCTTGCGAGTGGCTGGCGTGGACACCTGGGAATGTGCAGAACGCAGGAGCAGCCACAGTGGAAATGGAGGATATATCTCCTGTGACAAGAAGTGTTTTCTGTTCTGTGGGAGAGAGTAACATTGGTGTCCATATAAGCCGTGTTACAGGACAGACAGCTAACGTAATGATACCTCCAGCATGTAGAGAAAGAGCAGTCGGACTATTATAGAGAAAGCAGAGGTATAAATCGAGGAAGTCACTATACAATTCACTTCTAGACCAGGTGCGTCACAACAATCTTTGGGGGGGCAAGAATTTTGCTCCATTTTGGCACCCCTCTTTCCCCCCATTTGCAAACTTACCTTGACGCTGCTTTAGCTCTTCTTGCCCCCTCCTCTGCGGCGCGCTCTCTGCTCTGAGCTTGGGGTCACACCGGCGTCACTCAGACACTGCCCCTCTCTATCACTGTAATTATGCATCTACAATAAATGCAAGAGCAATGCACCTGATCCCCTGTACTTCATAACACTATATTCCTGAGCTAAATAGAAATGTAATAACAGAAGGGCTTCTACTGAAATATAATGACATTTTGTCCATAATAATAATTTCATCATTTGGCACAAGTTGAGTTTATAGGAGGGAGGGGCTCCTCTATCCGCCATAATTCCGCTCTTTGTGATTGGTGGATATGTATAAAGGGGTGGGGCCAGTAATACTGATGGACATTCCAGCAATTTTTATTTTATTTATGGACGTCCGGGAAGATGAGTATTACACATAATTACCACTATGCCCCTGGAAGTGCGTCAGAAAGACGGTAATAACCCTTCCCCCGCTGGGTGGGGATATGATGATGATAGAACAAGCCAGGAGAGATGTGGTATTATGGTCTCAGCTATTTAAAGGTTACATTTCTGCATATTTTTACGTTTAGATGGAGATGAGTGTGACGTATATCTCTAAATAAGCGTCTGAGTAACGTAGAATCCAGACCTCCATACATCCGGAAATTTCTGTGCGCTTGTGATGGAAACATTTTCTGTGTGAGACAACCTGAAAACACATAAAAATATATGCAAACACAGAAAATGACGGCAGTTTAGAGCCACATGTCCCATCCATTCTTTCCCAGTTGTTTATTTAAAACTATACAGCCCCTAGACCATGCATAGGGAATCTGCGGCTCTCTAGGTGTTGCGGAACTATAAATCCCATCATGCTTTGTCAGGTATCAGCTATGTGTTTGCCGTTAAAGCATGCTGAGAGTTGTAGTTTCACAACACCTGGAGAGCCGCAGGTTGCCTATACCTGCCCTAGACCCTAGTTTTAGTTTTAGGATATCCTTATATATATCCCAAGCATGTTTAATCTGTTCTTCTGCATTAGCCTCACCTCCTCATAGCTTGGTTCTAGATTTTATGTGGAAAAAAAGTTCTAATATGAATTTATCAATAAGTTTATTTCCATCCAGTACAGTTCATACAACATTGTGACAAGTTGTATATTTGTTTTCTGCTTGTATTTCTATTGCCTTAGGTATAACACCTGCAATTGCTTATAGTCTAATTGGGCCTGATTCAGACTTAACAAGGTGCTTAAAATAAGAGAGGAAAGTCACTCCTGGGCTAAACCATGCAGATTTCAGGGGGAGTCAAGTAAATTGTATTCTTTGCATGCAGAGATATATCTTTAAACTTCTTATTGTGCACAGATGCTGACCAGCTTTACTATTATACTGTTATTTAAACTTGGGCTGGGAAACGCCACCATTCAACTCTAATACTGTTTGCAACAGATGAAATATGACTCCCCTGCAATCAGCATGGTTTAGCCCAGGAGTAACTTTCCTCTCTTATTTTAAACACCTTCTTAAGTCTGAATCAGGTCCATTGTACCCACTGGCACCAGTGTCCTGATTATTGCTGTAATCCTGTGTATATCTCTAGCTTAGTATCAGTTATGAAAAACAAAGCTGGAAGAGAAAGGGAGAGTTCAGCCAATCAGAACATGGTCAATAGTATCTATCTGATAGCAGATTACCCAGACTCCTTTTCATGTCATGTCTTTATTCTTGCCACTCTTGAATGATGTGCTGGTGCTTTCATACACATCATATCTGTCACAGAGCTCAGAAAACATCCATTATTCAGCATAATAATCTATCATAATAATCATAATAGACTTTTCATTCTTTAATCATTTAAATCAGGAGGCTGACAAAAAAATGTAATATAAAATGAGTCATATCTAGGAAAAGCAAATAGTCATGGACTGCCATTCCCTTAAATCTTGGTATAATGATTCATCTACTGCGCATTCACTCAGTTTTGTAAATGTATAATGCCGCCGTATATATGTCACGGGTGATGTGCACACTGGAGCGACGCACAAACAAAACGCGGAAACGGTCTGTATACACAGAGGCTGTGAGCTGTAATGCAGCAGCCTATATGTTTGTATTTTTATTTTATTATAGTCATATAACACCCCTTAAAAAATATAGCTATATAGTTATAACAATGCATGCGCATACTTTCAGCAATATGTTGCTATTCAGGCTAAAAAAAAAAAATATTTGTATTGTAGTAAATGGCCAAAAATGTATTTTAAACATTCAACCAGTCATAAATGCAGACCCTCCAACATGACCCATTCCATTAGGTACAAATTACTCTGCTTCTCAGTTTCCAACTGTCAGTTACTATGGTAACATTAATATTAGTTTAGTCATTTAAACCAGGTGAGTGACGTTTGGAAGCTCAGGTGCGGAGTATATTGGATCTAATGGAAGGGGTCATGTTGGAGGGTCTTGTAATGTTATGAGTCAATCCTTTCTACATGTGTAGGGCTGTGTTTATATAACAAATAGGACCACTTATTCATAAAAAATGTCTTACACATCCCCTGACATGGTGCAATATTTTGGAGGAAGTGCAGGGAATCCTGGTACTGCGTCTAGCAGAACACTGACACGCCCACTTTCTCATTTACATATCATGGAACACCCCATTGCACTAGCGCAGAGGACACGGATGTGGACACAGGTGAATGTGCAGGCTTGTGCCTGACTTTCTGTGCTCGCCCCCATTCTGCCCTTCCACCCAAAAGGTAGACGGAAGCACCGCTGTGGATCAGCTCCACTACGTATAAGTGGATGTCACTGCCTGTGTTTTGCACGGAATGCCGTTTTCACATTGCCACCCCGGCAATCACGTTTTCCAACCACGGTTATTGCCGGGGCTCTTCGGCCAAAAAAAATGTAAATACCCGG
>WWET01000504.1:485159-506142 GCA_011038615.1 Limnodynastes dumerilii
CTGCCCAGAAAATCAAAGTCCCAACAGGAAGGATGCGGACGAGTGTCACGAGATCAGCACGGAGGCCTCGGATGTGGACAGTTGTAGCAGCGACACGGACTGTGACGTGTCTCTTTTGGGCAATGGAGTGCTTGAAACCACAGATAGAGAAAACACTGGTTTGCCTCGATTAAAGCGCCATAAGAAAAAGAGACCCCACAGTGACTCCTTAGGGAATAAGGACGTGAATGACGAGAGCGTCCCGTGCCGAAAGAGGAAACACATGTCCTCCTCTACGTGGACTGAGAACGGGGTCACAAAGTACAACGGGAGCGACCAGGTGGAACCCGAGGCCAAGAGGAAACGCCCGAGAGGAAAGACAAGCTGGTAAGAAGGGGGCAGCTCCTCTGATGAGCGGAGGGGGGATTGATGGGGGGGGACGGGACACAGCAGCTATGCTGGCCAAGGCTTCTGCTCCGCGTGCGGAGGAAAGATGTAAAGTGTACATTTGGGGCTGGCTTCGGCCCTTATGTGCGATTCACATTTCCACATTGCCCTCGTTTTATGAGGAAATGTTACGATGGGGTCCTCGGAGCATAATTCCGTACGAGTGTTACAGAGTTTAGGACACAGTGAGCATCAAGCAGCGATTGTAACCCTAAAATCCAATATCCTTTATCATACACTGATTTTTCTGAAGATTGTGGAGACGGACACATTGTACAACTTAACATGGTCTCCCCTGCTCATTGCCAGATGACTGTCTGTATAATCCCTAGGGGCAATGTCTGGCAGGCCTCGTACAGGCAATACTGCACAACAATGCCCTGTGCATTATGGGAACTATCGCTCTCGCTCAGATTATCTGCCCAAATGGCTATTATGGGAGGATTGTGCCGGATCCTCAACGCTGGCCAACAGGGGACTCCCGCAAGTCATTTGCCCTGTCCGGGAACATCTGTGCATGCGCCACATGTTCCCTGTGCGTGATTAGTAACGAGGTTACGTACATTAGTACTTGCGATGGCTGCCTACCCGCCGTATAGGTGAGGATAGCCCTGTCAATGAGGGGTCGGAGGAGGGGAAGCTCCGTTACGACTTTTAAGGTAGAATTCTGGACACGCAAGTGCGGGGGCTGCGCGCTCTCTGCTACGTGCGCGGACCTACGGACGCCCGCACACATGTAAAGCACGCAGGGATCTGGACCATTGTGCCATCTTTAGTGCCTGTCCCACAGGTGCTCAGACCACTTTGACCTTTTTGTTGTGCACACCGGATGTATCTATTAATGTTCCTGATTAATCAGCCTTTCTTTCCCTTATCTGTGAGCGGCTTGTTGAAATATGTTGTAATATGACCTATTTACTCTTTAATTGCCTGTATTTCTCTCCTGACTCTTCCCAGGTAATTACTCTGCTTGTTATGTTAATCTTCTGTTTCTTCTGTTCCCCCCCTGGGGGGAGAGACACAGAACAAGAAAAACAAGGTCCCCACCAATACAAACTATCCACTTAGTTCACGCTTTATCTTTATTTTGAAGGCAGTGAATATAAATACAAACATTAGACAAAATCATTTTACAAACAGTTTTTTTTTATTCTATTTAAAATGACCAAATACAAAAACTAATCCAGCAAAATATGTATCCGCAAATAAAAAACTGATACAGATTAAAAACTATAGCTGAGTACCCCATAAATCATAGGTGTTGTGCTCGCACCTTTGTCATTCCATGCTGACTGGCTCTATTAGTATGTACGGAATTTACCTACCCGGTGATGAGCTATCATTTATAATGTTACCTTCGTGTGCAATAAATGTCCGTATAACAATTATCTGTCAACGTGGGTCAAATACTTCTGTCCTGTGACTGAATACAGAAAGTCCTATCAAAACCGCTTTATAATGTACACAAAACGATCGCTCAATCTGTTTATAGGTTTGTCAACAGGTGATTTAATGGCGTCAGTAATTTACATGGAAACAAAGACTAATGCCCCAGCTATTCTGTGTGTGACGTATCATGCAGAAACTTTACACATGTACATATATGATCAGACACCTGCTGTGTAGTATATTGGCACAACCGTAAGAATGCCAACAGTTTACCTACCAGCATTAAAGCGCTGAGAGGGTCCATAGACGGACGTAGTTCAATAAACAGTAGCTACTGCGCATGCGTAGTAGCTATTGTACGTAATCTGCGTATCGTTTCGATGCGTAGATTGCGCATATGCGTTGTATCGTTTCGATGTGTAGATTGCGCATATGCGTCGTATCGTTTTGATGTGTAGATTGCGTATAAGCGTCGTATCGTTTTGATGTGTAGATTGCGTATAAGCGTCGTATCGTTTTGATGTGTAGATTGTGTATATGCGTCGTATCGTTTCGATGTGTAGATTGCGTATATGCGGCGTATCGTTTTAATAAGTAGATTGCGTATATGCGTCGTATCGTTTCGATGTGTAGATTGCGTATATGCGTCGTATCGTTTCGATGTGTAGATTGCGTATATGCGTCGTATCGTTTCGATGTGTAGATTGCGCATATGCGTCGTATCGTTTCAATACGTAGATTGCGTATATGCGTCGTATCGTTTCGATGTGTAGATTGCGTGTATGCAAATTTTAGACCCCATATACGCAATCTATGTATCGAAACGATACGCAGATTGCGTACAATAGCTACTACGCATGCGCAGTAGCTACTGTTTATCGAACTACTTCCGTCTATGGAAGATGGATGTAGTTCTGGATCCGGCCCAATGCTCTTAGACGTGAGTGTGAATGTTACTTGGATCGCTGCTTAGGCCATTTTAGTTTTCATGACAGCAAAAACTCTGCTGCAATCGCTCGCACGATGGGATGAATACTGAGTTTACTTTGTTGTTAACTTCATGTCATATAATAACAGGACCAACCCATCAGGTGTTCTGGTGCTGAATGAACGGTGAAAGGGTACTCTAAGCATCCTGCGTCTGTGTGGTGCTGCTGTCTTGATCTTGTTCATCCTGTACAGAAGATGACGTGTGTCTGCTTGGTGCTTTTATTATACAGGTCATAAAGATTTATAAGGTGATCTATAGGGTTTGCTAAGGATTCATTACACGTACCCATCAATATAAAGGAGGGACAGGCCAGCTATGATGTCTGTGAATGCCTCTGATACATCAGACATATTGCATAATGTGACAAAGGGCTTTGTGTAGGGATGTGAGGATATTTATTAACAGGTTATGTAGCACTTTACAATTTTAACAATCATTACAACAAGGCTGGATGGTGGCAGACAGACTGGCTGCAGGCAAGCTTACAATCTATAGGACATTGGGGATTGATACATAAGGGGAAGTTCTGTATATCACACAATGGAACAGCCAAGGTGTATGGTAACAGTGCTCAGTGCTGTGTATGATCAGTCACACAGCAGTGTCACTACCAGGACTGAGGGGATATTACTATGGAGAGAGACAGGGTGTATGGTAACACTGCTCTGTACTCTGCCTGCAGTCAATCACTGTTACTACCAGGGCTCAGGGGAATATTAGTATGAAGAGAGAAAGTGTCCAAGTAAAATCATGTAACCTGAATGAATACTGGATAGCAAAGTGTTTTAAATAGGGTAGATGAGGGTTAAGAAGTGTTGAGGAATTTTGTTATCTTGTGAGTTTTAGGGGAGTTCTTGAAAGTTCAGGAAAGTCTTAATGGGAGAGGAAAATTATTCCACGGAGTGGGTGCAGCCTGGGAGAAGTCCTGTAACCAGGAATCAGAGCATTTGGTTAGTGTAGAGGAGAGCTGTGTGTCATGTGAAAATCAGAGAGGGGGGTTTGGATATATGTTGATATTAGTGAGGATATGTGTGTGAGTCCAGTCTTGTTGATGGCTTTTTAGTTTAGCAAAAGGATTTTGTATTTGGTGCAGCGGTGGCACATTCTTCATTACCGAGCAGGATTAAAGGTGCAATAATGCATATCACCGTGTTATCAATAATCAGGATCTGCTTTCATTTAAACGATCCTCATTATGCCAAACTTTGTGGGCAACAATTTATCTGCCAGAACTTATCAAGAAGAAATCCACCAAATAAAAAATAACAAATTGGACAGGGGGGATATCATAGCAGCTATCGCATATATCAAGGGGTATAACCAGGCACAGTGCATTATTCAAAGGGAAAAGACTATTAGAACATGAGGGCAACTGGAGGGAGATAGGTTTAGAGGAAGTGGATAAATGGAATAGTTTCCCATTTGAGGTGGTAGAGACACAGTAATATAATTTACTCTTACCCTTACTCTTACTGTTTCCTAAATCTTAAGGTAAGTTTACTAAAAATTGGGCGGACTGGATCGCAACTGTTATCTGCTGTCACTGTCCATTTTAGCCAGAGAAATGGAGAAGACAATGTTTTTTTTTCTTTGGTGCGCAAATGTTTAATGTTTTTATAATTAGCAATTTTCTTTTGTGTATATATAATTTTTTTTTTTTTTTATATTAAAAAAAAGTATGATAGATTCGGTTGTACATGTGTCATGCCCTTTGTATTTGAAAGATGGAAGTCTTGCCTCCCAGACTGAGGTGAACCAGAAGCCATCTCTTATTCTCCGTGGTTGACATTGTTCGTCCTCTCTTGCAGCAGTTCGCAGACCTCTCCCGCCAGCTCTTCTGGCCCTGACAGTGATCATGACCTTACACTGGATCTGATGGTGACGTGCAGCCCACCGGAGACGCCACCCAGGCCGTCTGATCGGAGTAACAAGGTGAGGAATAGAGGGAGAGCACAGCTGCCTCTATGTACGAATAAGCTGATAACAGTATCTAATATTGCTTCTCTTTTTTTTCTGCTGTTATTCTCTCTCCTGTGGTTTTTTTTTTGTCCTTTCCTTCTCGTGCCTATTCCCCCTGATCTGTTTCCTTTTCCTTTAAATTTCTGCCCCCTTCTCCACCTTGATCCCCTCTTATCTTCTTCCCCTTGTTTTCCTCTCCACCTTGATCCCCTCTCCCCTCTTATCTTCTTCCCCTTGTTTTCCTCTCCACCTTGATCCCCTCTCCCCTCTTATCTTCTTCCCCTTGTTTTCCTCTCCACCTTGATCCCCTCTCCCCTCTTATCTTCTTCCCCTTTCAAAAAACAGTGTGATAGATTCGGTTCTACATGTGTCATGCCCTTTGAATTAGAAAGATGGAAGTCTTGCCGCCCAGACTGAGGTGAACCAGAAGCCATCTCTTATTCTCCGTGGTTGACATTGTTCGTCCTCTCTTGCAGCAGTTCGCAGACCTCTCCCGCCAGCTCTTCTGGCCCTGACAGTGATCATGACCTTACACTGGATCTGATGGTGACGTGCAGCCCACCGGAGACGCCACCCAGGCCGTCTGATCGGAGTAACAAGGTGAGGAATAGAGGGAGAGCGCAGCTGCCTCTATGTACGAATAAGCTGATAACAGTATCTAATATTGCTTCTCTTTTTTTTCTGCTGTTATTCTCTCTCCTGTGGTTTTTTTTTTGTCCTTTCCTTCTCGGGCCTATTCCCCCTGATCTGTTTCCTTTTCCTTTAAATTTCTGCCCCCTTCTCCACCTTGATCCCCTCTTATCTTCTTCCCCTTGTTTTCCTCTCCACCTTGATCCCCTCTCCCCTCTTATCTTCTTCCCCTTGTTTTCCTCTCCATCTTGCACCCTTCTATCTTCTCCTTTTGTTTTAGTCCCATGCATCCACGCAGTGTGACCCGGATGAAGTGATTGTCCTCTCCGACTGACCCATTTGTACAGAGAATTCTGGAGAGCGTGTCTGGGACCATGGGCGCCTGTGTACAGGAGTGGTGTGGCTGGATATTAGGAGAACAGTAGCTATATGGAACGTGATGGTATTGGGAGGACAGGGGTGAGAAGTGGGGGAGTCCGCACTTCATTAGTAGTCAGTAGGAGCTTTGTGTGCGTCCTGGCGATGCCTCACGTAGCTCACGTTTGGATGTTTGTAGAATGCTCTAAGGAAAGGGTGAGTCTTTAGGGAACCTTTGCTGGTGTCTAAGCGAATAATAACGTTTGGATATCTTAATTATTTCCTTTGGGAACTTCGGATATCCTCTCCCACACATACCTTCTTTACTTATGTTTTGTAAAAAAAAGAAAAAGAAAAAAACCCCTTTGAGAATAAATCTTTGTTTTATTACTCCTGGCTCCTGTGTTTTGTGGTCTAGGTTTACATACAGCCACTATGGTCCCGGGTTCACCGTTACGTAGTTTTCATCTTACGTGCGTTGTTTTAAGAATTGACACAGTTAAACTACGTAACGGTGAATCCAGACCTATGTTACTGTGTCTGCCCTTATTACTTCTAAGTCTACCTGCCTAAGATCAAAGGTGACTTTTTTTTTTCCTCACCTCAATTCCAATGATAGGATTTGAAAGGGAAACTATATTTTCATCCTTCACGGTATAGTTTCTGAGTCCTCATGCTCCCAGGTCTCTCAACCCGTCTGATGTGCCCAGTGCAGCCACCCTCTGGTAGACACTTATGGGAGAGATGGCAAAACCTCATAGTGCTCAAGAGACTCCACTCAAGAATCACATATCTGATTAGACCAGTGGTATAGTACAAAGATCTGGATTTATTCCTAACATGATTGTTGAAATGCCAGAAAGATAAAATGCGTCTAATATCTAAGCATTACGGTCCGGATTCGCAGTTACGTAGTTTTCATCTTACGTACGTTGTTTTAAGAATTGAGCCACTACACACGCCTAGTAACTTATTTCCGCTATCTACGTACCATTTCTGTATGTAGATCGTGTAAGCGGAAATGGTACGTAGACAGCGTAAATAATTCTTAAAACTACGTAACTGTGAATCTGGACCTATATGTACAGGGGTTTTGATACGTCTTTACTATGGAAAGGAGCAAATTTAAATGACAGTCTTTATCATGTATTCTCTTTGCAATACAAACCAACTCTTTCTGGTCTTCTCTCCAGCACTACCTAGCTCTAATTATACCCACGCCTTCCGTCTGTGAATTCTGTGTGAAGAGAAGTGTGCAGCAATAATCCTGTCTGTAGCTACAAAAAAAAACATTATATTTAGTTTGTAAAAATATAAATAAAACTCATTTCTTGTAACAACTAGGAGGTGCTTTGTGCTACTTATTTTTTGTAAACACGAGAATCTAAAATGAACAAATGAATGGAGAGACCGGGAGACGGAGGGAAGAGAATGAGGGGGGTCTCCAATGTGTCAGATGTTCGGGAATTGCTCCTCGTGAACAGGAATTTTGGGGTATCTGAGGAAGGGTTTGTGGTACGTAATGCTGTCTATACACTGAGCATTTAGCCAGCGACTAGTTTCTTATAATGGTAACATAACACCTTCATCCACTCACCTCACATATATTAGACTGTTGATACTAATGTATTATTGATGGACATGTATCCACATTTATATGGCTGGTGTAGCTGTTCTCACAAAAACTCATTTAGCTATAGGAGTACAGGCAATGTATGTCACCACTGGAGAATAGTGTAACATTGCTGGGTTTGATCGCACACATTGCAAGGAATTAGTTACTTTAGTCGTATCATCTGAAGACAACTTTCAGATGTCATCTCCACACCAGAGATAACTCGAGGGGAGGAAGTCAAAAATAAAATGTGCACTTTATCTGTCACTTTATTCCGTTTCTTCTGCATAAAGAAAATAATATCATCTGCGATAGTATTTTAAGTCTAAGGGCCAGATAAGTGGTTTGGAAAAGTGGAGATGTTGCCAATAACAACCAATTAGATTCAAACTCTCACTTTCCTATTCCATCCTAGAGAATGACAGCTACAATCTGATTGGTTGCTATGGGCAACATCTCCAGTTTTCCAAACCCGCAGCTTAGTAAATATGGCCCTAAAAGCTTGGTAACTGAATGTTCAGTAATAGAAAATGGTGGGTTCCCTTATTATGTCTGATCACTTCTGCGTTGTCTTGGTGAATTTGGAACAGGTTGTGAATAACAATGTTACGATAGAAGGTAGCTTTATAGAAAGCATCTGATTAAGATTACACAATAAGTGTATTCAGGCTGCATTTACTGGAGATGCTTCCATCACAGAATAATAGATCCTTTCAGCACCGAGTAACGGGATAATTGAGACGTGTGCGCACCAAGCGCATGTGTTTTCTTACTAACAACAGAAATACGTTTCTTATGTGGTGGATGATTCTGTCTTAGTCGTTACCTGGTGCACATACAACACCGGGGACCGGATACAGACCCACGCATTTGTTTATAACCCTGTCCATACTGTATCATTTAAATCGCATGAAACATCTGTACGGCACGTGTGCCCTTCCCTCCAGATACCCCGCTTTGTGTGTGTAAGCAGGATGTTGTATTTGGATCCGGCCCTGGGTGCTTAGACGCCCGTGGGGTGGATTCAGTTGTAGTAAATGAAGGGAAGGGAAGGGAAGGGAAGGGAAGGTAGCATAAGATACGTTTGCAGCCTCCTCTGTTTAGGCTCCATGATGCCGTTCTTCATGTGTAGGCTGTGCACAGATAGAGTAGACAGTAGGCTCCTGGGGGAGAATGACCCTTTATCTACAGTTAACCAGAGGCTCCTCCTATACTGATACTGATCTCCTGCCCATAGAAGAAAAGGACTGATGTCAATGTCTTTTGTGTCACTATCATACACACGCTGTACACTGTTAAAGCACACACGGACACGTCCCTTGTGGACAGAGAGATGCACTGGCCGCTGGGAGATGTAGTTTTTTCCTCTGAAGTTTTGTAGTTTTTGATGAGACTTCTATCACTTCATCTCCACCAATGATATTCACTAGGTGCCAGCAAAATAATTCTACATTAAAATCCTGTACAGCACCATACACCAATTCTATGTACAGACCTCCTGTATTATGCCATACACTGTGTATATACCAATTACATGTATACAGACCTCCTGTATTATGCCATACACTGTGTATATACCAATTACATATATACAGACCTCCTGTATTACACCATATACTGTGTATATAGCAATTACATGTACACAGACCTCCTGTATTACACCATATACTGTGTATATACCAGTTACATGTATACAGACCTCCTGTATTACACCATACTGTGTATATACCAGTTACATGTATATAGTCCTCCTGTATTACACCATATACTGTGTATTTACCAGTTACATGTACGTAGACCTCCTGTATTACACCCATACACTGTATATATCAGTTACATGTACACAGCCCTCTTGTATTACACCATATACTGTATATACCAGTTACATGTACACAGACCTGTATTACACCATACTGTGTATATACCAGTTACATGTACATAGTCCTCCTGTGTTACACCATAGACTGTGTATATACCAGTTATATGTACACAGACCTCCTGTATTACACTACATACTGTGTATATACCAGTTATATGTACACAGCCCTCCTGTATTACACTACATACTGTGTATATACCAGTTATATGTACACAGCCCTCCTGTATTACACTACATACTGTGTATATACCAGTTATATGTACACAGCCCTCCTGTATTACACTACATACTGTGTATATACCAGTTATATGTACACAGCCCTCCTGTATTACACTACATACTGTGTATATACCAGTTATATGTACACAGCCCTCCTGTATTACACTACATACTGTGTATATACCAGTTATATGTACACAGCCCTCCTGTATTACACTACATACTGTGTATATACCAGTTATATGTACACAGCCCTCCTGTATTACACTACATACTGTGTATATACCAGTTATATGTACACAGCCCTCCTGTATTACACTACATACTGTGTATATACCAGTTATATGTACACAGCCCTCCTGTATTACACTACATACTGTGTATATACCAGTTATATGTACACAGCCCTCCTGTATTACACTACATACTGTGTATATACCAGTTATATGTACACAGCCCTCCTGTATTACACTACATACTGTGTATATACCAGTTATATGTACACAGCCCTCCTGTATTACACTACATACTGTGTATATACCAGTTATATGTACACAGCCCTCCTGTATTACACTACATACTGTGTATATACCAGTTATATGTACACAGCCCTCCTGTATTACACTACATACTGTGTATATACCAGTTATATGTACACAGCCCTCCTGTATTACACTACATACTGTGTATATACCAGTTATATGTACACAGCCCTCCTGTATTACACTACATACTGTGTATATACCAGTTATATGTACACAGCCCTCCTGTATTACACTACATACTGTGTATATACCAGTTATATGTACACAGCCCTCCTGTATTACACTACATACTGTGTATATACCAGTTATATGTACACAGCCCTCCTGTATTACACTACATACTGTGTATATACCAGTTATATGTACACAGCCCTCCTGTATTACACTACATACTGTGTATATACCAGTTATATGTACACAGCCCTCCTGTATTACACTACATACTGTGTATATACCAGTTATATGTACACAGCCCTCCTGTATTACACTACATACTGTGTATATACCAGTTATATGTACACAGCCCTCCTGTATTACACTACATACTGTGTATATACCAGTTATATGTACACAGCCCTCCTGTATTACACTACATACTATATATTTTAGAATGACTTGCACCTATTCCTATATCTGTGTGTACCCCATTGCCTTTGTGGTGTCATCCATTACCTGCCATCCCTTCTTACACCTTTACCAATTTCTGATCCTTATCCACACAAATGTACTTAAAATACCCCTTTTGCCTGAGTTCATGAATACTAATACAAATCAAAGACCTATGTGCCCCATCCCAGCTTTCTACGTTGTGTTGTGATAGCTTGTAACACTAGTGTAAGATGCTGCTGACAGGGTGGCGTTACATGCAGGGGTCTCCCTTTTTCTTGACTTAGGATGTTTGCAGTGATTACTTAGATTCATGGAATGCATCACTTTGAATAGTTAGAAGGCTCTTATGGTCTGTCAAGTGTACCAGGCTGCCCATTGCTGCCATTGATTGGAAATATTGGCCCTTACCAGTTGGGTGCCCTCTATGCAGCTGCACCAAGCGTTGAGGTAGATTCTGTCCTGCACAATGTGCCTCCATGATGGCCCTTGGTGCAAAAGTACATCAAGTGTTTTATCCTTCAGACCATAGAGGTGTGAGAGAAAATGTGATGTTTGAGTAAAATAAAATACTGAAATAGGTGGCAGAATAAATTCTACCCCTTAGTGTTCATACCTTCACACAAGAAATACCACATAGCTTTATGAATGTTGCTCTTTATGGGTAACCTCCAATATATATTACTAAGTTATATGAAAAAATGGGCACTCACCCTTAAAATATATTAACATCAGTAGTCAGTCAGGATAAGATATAAAAAAAATATATAGGTTGGCACTCAAGTACCAAAAACCATGTTAGCAGGTTACTACATTATCCATATTTGAAAATATAGGCATAAATATTTTGTATGATAAATGCTGTTGTATGTATACATTTATTATTAAAACACAACGTAAAATATATTATAATATTATTTATGTACAATTCAAAATGTTTATTTATAAAGGAGGTAATACTAAAAAAAAAAGAAAAATCTAAGGTACCATTTAAAAAGAAAAAAGTACAAGAAATAAAATGTATAAAACACTAGTTATGCTGAATAGATATAAAATATGATAAATTAAACTCCTGAAAAAATGGTCTAATATTAAACAGTACAACAGGTGGTCTTGTTGGAATGATCATAACATACATCACATTCCTTAGGGAAAAAAGCCCAATATTGAAAGACGTCTAAAAGGCTATAAAATCCTATTGAGATGATCCTAAAATCTAATTTCTGTAAGAAGAGGTGTCCTCGAAGACGGAAGCGGTACAAACAAGATACCAACATGGTGTATAATTATCAAAAGTAGATTTTTAAAAGAAAATGAATCAACCATATGATAAATCAGCAGAAACTATATAAAAACAATATTAAGCCAACGAAAAAGACCTCGGCTGACAATACTGTAATGGAAATAGTATAACCAGGGAAAGATGACAATACTGTAATGGAAATAGTATAACCAGGGAAAGATGTGTTTTTTCAAAGTCAAGTAACATCAGGGGAGGAGGGGAAGGAAGGAACTGTCTTGAAAGTGTTTAACTGGAAGTTTCCAAATGCAGGGTTAATTAAGAATACATTGACAGATATATTGTGATATTTGGAATGGTGAACAGGACAAATCAAATAGCGTGCCAGGGGGGTAATGTTAATAAAGGGTTGTATGTACACTAAAGTGAGTGTGGGGACATTCAGAGTGCAATGACACAGACATAGGGCTGTTTCAGAGATCCATTTTTTAATGGTCGCGCTGTCGGGGACTTACATGTCCTTAGATTCCTCTGTTCTTTACGTGTGTACTTGTGTGCGTATATGTGCTCCGTCTTTGCGATTCTTGATAACCACGCCTCCATTTAAATGCTTCCCCCACCCACTTTTATGTCAATTTTCCCGTCCGTCGGATTTCCGTGCGTATGTCCCCAAAAGATCGCAAATATACGCAACTAAGTTCAGATCTTAGCAGGTTACAGCCCTCTGTTTAAATAGTCACTCCCCTTGCAAACAGCGGCGGATCTTAAAGTTAGACCACCATTGACTAACCCTAACTCTGCGCTGTCATTTGAGATCTTAAGGGAAGTAGTAGCGTTTATTTGCGATCCTAAGTGTCTGCCCGCGCCCACTTTCCCTCATCTCCCTGCCTCCCCCCGCCCATGTCCATGCAAATCCTTAAGATCTTAAACTTTCGCAGTACTTAAGATCTTAAGTGCTTGCGATCGATTCAAAGTTACGCTCTTAGCAAATTTACGCTCCTTACCTCTACGTAGACGGCGTTGCACTATTACTACGCATGCGAAAGATCCTAAATATACGCTCCTAAGTTGCGTGAAAATCGTATCTCTGAATCAGCCCCTTAGTGTGTATAGGCAATGTGAATAGCGTAGCTAAAGTTACTACATATGCGCAGTTGATCCGATCCTTAAAATACGCACGTAACTAACCTCAAAAACCGATCTCTGAATACGGCCCATAATGTTCTTCGCTAACAGCCACTGCCCAGCCTGACCTGTCTGGCCCTCAGCGTCGTTGTCCCCCCTTCCCTTCTACCTTCCCGGCCAGTGCCGCCCTAGACATTTACCCATATTGCCTGTGCCTCGGGCCTACAGCGTTTTCTGTAGTATGTGCCGCGGTGTCTGTGTTATGCGAGTAAAGCATAAAAAAATGTATTTCTGGCTATACTGTAAGTTGTTCTTTTCCTTGCACTGACGAGCATAACATTTTCCACATACATTTACAGTTACATTACAGCACAATGCGAGTTAAACCTGTTTAAACATAGATAAAAGCTGTCGCGTGTTCTAGGATAAGGCTTTCCTATCCTGACCATGGATACCTGTCTGATCACCACGTCCTGTTCCCCCGGCCTGCTAACGTCTCTTGCCTCATGTTGGGCTCGATCCGGGATCGCCATGGGGAGACCACTCCCCTCGCACATAGGGGACTTGCAAAACCAGGACCCTACCTTAAAATTTACACCCCGGTCCCCACAAAAAAATGAAGCCAATGAGTAAAAAAGAATCATACATAACGGCTTAACCAAACCCATAATGCACCATTTAAATACCTCTGGCTCCCCTCCCTCCCACTCATCCACCATGCGTACACGCTTTAAACATGGCGGATGGTTCCGACCAGATTGTTTGAAAGGCTTCCAGTGCGGAAACCTGGATCCTGAGGATCTTCATCTGTGCTGGAAGCCTTATATGTGTGGAAAACACCAACATTCTGAATACAGGTCATTCTCTCTGTTGACCACTTCCCTATGCCCTAGACTTCGCCTGTGCTGCTCACAGCCTTTGGCTTGTTTTCCCTTTTTCCCACGCTATGTCAGAGGTTTAGTCTTTAACCATGTCCTTGAATGTGCTTCTTCATTAAAGCCTACCAGCTATTCTAAACTCCACTCTCCATGTAGCACATCCACCTGCTCCATAGTTTCTGTATGTCTGTGCGTAGAATGTTTTTCAGGTCACTAAATACACATCTTTCTTTGTCTCTCAGGTGCTCCCCCCCACTCTTTCTTTAGTATCATGGAGACCGCTGGCCCTCTCATTCATGTGGACTTCCCAGATGTGGCCAGTTCTCTCCTTGAGAGTCTCAACCAGCAGCGTATGGAAGGAAAGCTCTGCGATGTGTCCATCCATGCCCAAGGCCGCGTTTTCCGTGCCCACCGCGCCGTGCTGGCTGCCTCCTCTCCATACTTCCACGACCAAGTCCTCCTCAAAGGGATGAGCTGTGTGGCCTTGCCCGGTGTTGTAGACCCAGGGGCATTTGAGGCTGTACTATGTGCTGCCTACACCGGTAGGTTGACCATGTTGGCAGATGAGATTGTCAACTACCTGACCGTGGGCAGCGTGCTTCAGATGTGGCACGTCGTGGATAAGTGCTCGGAGCTTCTGAAGGAGTCTCGAGGCAACGGTGGCGGCTCCATTTGTGGAGACGGAGCAGGAAGCAGCAACGTTCCCACTCCACAGAGGCCTCACTCGGGCAGAGCCAGCGAGAACCAGTCCCCAAGTAGCAGCAACTACTTCAGTCCCCGAGAGATGCCACCGGAGTCTTGCATCGAGAGGATTAGGAGGAGGAGCGACGTGGCCAGTGAGACAGCCGAAGAGGCCTGTGTTGAAGAAGAGCAAAGTCTTGGCGAGGCCTCTACGGCAAGCTGCTCCAATTACCGGCGGCCTAGCATTGTGCCACAGAGACATTGGGTGTTTGTGAAGAAGGAACGGCCTCACCAGGGTCTGCTGTTAACCTGTGAGGGTGAGGAGGAAGAGGACGATGAAGAGCTCGAAGAAGATGAGGAAGAAGAGCACTTGAGCATCAGTGATGTCCGCACGCTCAATGCCCCCGAGGAGCAGGTGAATTTCTGTGAGCCTTCAGACGGTATGCCTTACGAGGATGGATCAGGCAGTGGTTCCGGTTATCCCCAGGGTCCTCCTCTCCTGCCTCTGGACATGCAAGGCAACCAGCTGTTGGTTTTGCCCTCAGGGCATGGGGCAGCTGGGCAAGGCGGGTCAGGGACGAGCCAAGGAGAAGGTGGCAAAATATTCCTGTGCCATTGCGGGAAAGCTTTTTCGCACAAGAGCATGCGCGACCGTCACGTCAACATGCATCTCAACTTGCGTCCCTTCGACTGCCCCGTGTGCGGCAAAAAGTTCAAGATGAAGCACCACCTGACGGAGCACATGAAGACTCACACGGGGGTGAAACCCTATGAATGTGAGGTGTGCGCTAAGAAGTTTATGTGGAGAGACAGCTTCATGAGACATCGCAGCCACTGTGAGAGGCGGCATCGGGCAGGAGTGGTCGGGGGCGCCGCTCAAGTCATTAGTGAGGCGCCGCCTGTGTAACAGCGGCAGGGGGCAGAGAGTGGAGGCAGTGGGGTGGAAAGGTAAACTCTTTACCGGAAAGGGCCAAGGTTGAAGGGACTTACAGCAGGATGAGAGTTTGTGTGGGGAGACTTCAATTCCGACTGTATGAAAGTGTGGAAACAAAGGCGATGCTCAGACAAAGATGGCGGCTTTAAGTCTCCATGTGACCCCTGCGGACTAAAGACTATCGCATTAGTGTCTGGAACAACGGAGGCTGAAAGGAGAAATCTTCTTTACCGTCTGTGCATCTTCCACCTTTCATCGTGGATACAGCAATATATCCTCCTGCTATCTGCCGCTTTCTCCATTTTGTTGTGGCCCATTAGACTCTCCTCCCCACTAAGACACAAACTGCCCCCTCTCTCTCATGACTTTAATCATTACCCTTTTGCACCACCGCAAAGATAACCCAACGCCCTGGTTGCGTCCTTGCGTACTCTTATGTGCACTGCTTCGCCGGACATGTGTTTATAAATGGTGGCTAGAAGCTGGACTTCCCTGTATTACGAGGGGAACGCCACACATTGAAGCTAAGAGGTGGCTATTGTACAGTATTTTTTTTGGGTTTTAAACCAGATGTGCACACACTACAGCCCTCCTAACCTCCAAATCTGGTGTCCAACCCTGTTCATATAGGTTGTCCTTTTATTGCAGGCATGGTAAATAGATTTCTACGTTCTGACCAGTATAATAAGGAAAGGTTGGTAAATTGCTTTCAAAAATGGTTCTTGATCACATTGACACTTTTATTTTATTTTTTTTAACATTTTTTTTTATTGCTCGTTTTCTTTAAATAATTTTTAATAATGGCTTATAGCCTTACTAACCACAGAGGACCGGATTCACACTTGATTGGAGGCTGCTGTGTCACGCCTCCTCTTATCTAAAAAACTATGTGCGGTCATTATAGACTGCATTTATTTAATCTACGTGCCTAAGGGCTACGTAGATTGTGTAATCCTGATGACGACGCATGCGCAGTGCGCAATGTACAATTACGCACCTCGGCTTCCTGGGTGTGAATCAATTTTTGGGTGACACACAAAGCCCCGAAATAATGACTAAATGAAAATGCAACTGCAGCTGTACTATGATCCACAGAAGCAGCACATCATCTATAACTTTTATCGACAGGAGCATGGGTCCGTTTTATACATTTAAATAAAATTCTCCCCTCTACAATGTATAAAATTAAAGATAGTATTTGAGTTGGTCTATTTTGTAAAGATATCTCCAAGGTAATTTACTAAAAAGGAAAATAGGTGCTGTTGCCCATAGCAACTATCTGATTCTATCATACACAATGAATGTCTAAAAGATGTAATAGCAAGAGTCTGGTTACTATGGGAACCACCTGTTTCCGTATTAGATGTTTTAATAAATATGCCCAAGGTCTTAATTTGTGTTTCTGAGATTTGACTTACAGGAGAGTGCATTCAACTCTGTGCTTATAGATAGTCCTCTTCCCGGGGTCTCCCCAGTATGTGAGCTTTTAAAACGTTTGTATACAGAAAGTCACCAATACTGTAATTCACACATCTGAAACTGGAGGATGAAGGTTTATAGTCAACCTGACTCCTATAGTGGACGCATCCATTAAATTCCAGTATTTACCAGAAATCTTACTGTCTAAATGTGACATCCTGAGGCACTTGCCCGAATTGGGGTTCACCCTGAGTCGCTCAGTGAGGTTATTTGTTCATAGCGAATTTACAATCCCCGAGGATATTGGCTCCACCTACAATATGGCTACCTTCCATGCCTGTGCTCTTTAAAAGTGCACCACAATATACTGGGCAGGCCTTTCTTGTTTTATTTTTACATTGCTTAAATGTATGTTACATTCAAATTCGCTGTTTTTTGAATATTCAACTGCTCCTGTTTAAGCAGAGCGAGGAACAGACGTGTTATGAAACGGTAGCGCAATTTGCCATCGCTTCCTTTCCTTCCTATATTTCTCTATACAGATGTTTGTGCAATAAAGACACATTGTGACGGCCCCTTGTACTGGTGTGTACATTGCAGATGTGATAAATATACACTACCATTGGATTAGATATACAATTTTTTTTTTACTGTGTGTGATGCAAAGATAACGTGAGGGATATATAACAATACTGGTATTCAGGGCAATAATGGATAAAAAAAATCCTCTTTCATTAAGCGGTGTATATTCACGTGTACACCATATTTGAGTGCATATAGGTGTGCAATATGATGTATCTCCAGGTCCTAGCAGAAAGATAGGCCCAGCATTACCTGCAGAGAGGATGTAGATGAGTTATCATTGTTTGGGGACATAGAAAAGCTTTAATGTCTGTACCGGTGATAGGTAACAGGTGATCTTCTGGTGTGTTATCACATATACAGAGGATGGACAATGATGTAGGAATTTTTATAAGTTTGCTAAGCAAAATGTTAGCATACCCAGAAAAAGCCATTATTAAAGCCAAGGGAGACTCAAGCAAGTACTAGCAATGCTCACCTAATGCATGGGAAAGCTGTTCATTAAGTAATATACGTTTAGATAAAGTATTAAATATGTGACGTTATTTTATCAAAATTATTCAAGAATCTAAAAACTTTCTAGTTAATTGTCCAACCATTTCCGAGCTCTTCCGCTTCTGGCAGAAGGATGGGGCTGAGTTAACGAGTCTGCGTTTAATCTTATTTGTATTACGGCATAATAAGCATTCCTATCTCTCCGTCTATTACACCTCTGTACTTTTTGACTTTTTGGGTTAGAAACGTAACTTGTTATTGGTCACATGATCTGATAGGCCATCACTGAGCGCAAGACTTGCCACGGATGAATGGCACTGGTATTGTCCAGAGGAAATCAGGTGCCATGCATGAGAAAGGGCAGGTAATATGATCTAGGCCTTATTAAGAGACTGATGTCACGGGATACTGACGCAGGGTGATGTGCGACTGAATCTGCCATGTACCTTTCACTGAAGTTTTGATGATCATTATACCAGTAGCATTATATGTCTTTAATGTCTTAAGGATATTCCCCAGGTTCATATATGCATTTTACACAGCAGTGCTGGATTATAGGCTTTATAACCCCAGAAACTCCCTGTCTGTTTAGGATTATGCAGAACATTTAGGATTTCATTTTTTAGTTGGAAAATCCAAGTGGGTTAAAGGACCTTGTCCTTCAGGCTCCTTATAAAGTCACACTTGGATGGTTCATCTACACTAGTTTTTTATTATTTTTATTTATTTTACTACACATCCCAGCATGTAATTCAGTCAGCAAATAAAAGTGTTAATATTGTGGTTTTACCAAACAAAT
The DNA here is from genome assembly GCA_011038615.1 of Limnodynastes dumerilii. Lineage (NCBI taxonomy): Eukaryota > Metazoa > Chordata > Amphibia > Anura > Limnodynastidae > Limnodynastes > Limnodynastes dumerilii. The sequence continues at coordinate 503,929 of WWET01000504.1, forward strand.
GGAAAAAAAATTGCAATAATAAAAATTCCATTTAAAGTAAGTAGTTTTCAGGTAATCTGGAACTTAAATGAAGATTGTTTGGATTGTGTAGCATTCTGCCATTATTCCTGACAGACGTGTCAGTCTGTGTGTCTATACAATGCACAATGGTACGGTATACATTACATTACAGCTGTATAGGGTTATAGTATACTGAGTAGCAGTAGGTGTGAGTAGATGTGTGTGATGATGTATATAGGTTTGTTTTTTTTACACACATGTATTTATATAATATTGTGCCTCATAGAGACACTAAGCTATTTATAAGTGTAAGTAGACGAAAATATGGTACATAAATAAGTATACACCGATCGACTGAAATGCTATATCTGTTTGAATCTGTATACACACACGCACACGTGTAATGTGTGTGCATTTAAATCCACAGAAATTCAATTATATCCGGGGTAGATTTACTAAAGTGACCAATCGGATTCAAAGCATTAGACCAGGCATAGCTAACACGGGGGCCACCAGGTGTTTTAGAACTACAAGTCTCATCATGCTTTGACAGGTACCAGCTATGCTTCTACAGTTGGAGCATGCTGGGAGTCGTAACTTACCAAACCTGGAGATGCAAAAGTTGGCTTTGTTTGTAATAGACTGTTCCTGATTTAATGAATCTAATTGGTTGCTATGGGCAACCCCATCCTGTCTAAGAAGCTTTAGTAAATCTAGCTCTGGGTGTGGCTGATATGTATATAGACTGGTCTAACTACAGTGCTAACAAGTTCCAGAACACTATTGTGTATACATTATTGTACCAGTGCGTGTACATATGTCGTATGTACTTTAACACTTGCCATTTTTTTCTATGCCATAAATTATTGTAGTGAGGGGCCTGAGCCTCATTAAGGTGACTAATTACTGTTGGCTTGTAGAAGAATAAAGTGCATTTATCTGAACTATTCTGTGCATGGTGTCATTCATTTATTTATCATTGCTATTTTGTTTGCAAATATTGTTGTAATCCACTACATTGAAAGCAGTTTTTTGTCATGTTCTGCATTTACTAATATGGACCTACATGTATAGTAGCAGCGCTGAGGTAACTATGTCACATGAATGGAGTGAGGTGAAATTGTCAATAATAATCTTTAATCTTGGTGTTATGAAAGGGAACACAATGGTAGATTTACTAAAACTCCTAAAATCGTAAAGTGTAAGTGTCCACCATTGAATTTAGCTACCGTTTATCTTGTACATTGTAGAACACGCCTAGCCTGTGGCTATCCAGGTGTTGTAGAACTACAGGTCCCAGCAAGCATTAGCTGCATAGTCATAGCTGATACTGGAAAAGGTATGCTGGGACTTGTAGTTTCTCAACACCTGGAGAACAACAAGTTGACTAGGGCCTATATTAGAACATATATAGTATCTGTTTGCTATGAACAACGTATAGGGCAGCATGGTGGTTCAAGTGGTTAGCACTTCTGCCACACAAAGGTCATGGGTTCCTTATCCATGTGTAGTTTGCGGTTTCTCCCTGTGTCTACATGGGATTCATAGCACACTCCAAACACATTTTACAAGGTTCATTGTCTCACAACTAAAACTGAATCCTGTTGCTGTATTAAGGAATTTAGACTTAGATGGGGCTGGAGCAGATGTGAATGATCGTTTATAACTGAAATGCCACTGAGCCGACGCTACTGCCCTCTAGCGGTAACCCAGAGAACTGAGAAGTACTCCAACAGTGATAACTGCAGACAATAGCTGGAGGAAAATGACTTCTTCATACAGGTAAACGATTTGGCTTCTTCATACTGCTCCTGCATATTGTTTATACAGTCTGGTAATATTAGGGGTTTTATATTTTTTGGGGTAACAGCGTTACTTTTGTGTAATACATGTCTATTAGCCAGAAATAAACCTACTTCTGTATAAAATCCTAAATCTAGTGAGTCAGTAAATATGTGTCCCCTTACTGACATGAACAGTCAGGGGGGTGGGGCTGTTGTATCTACAGTGTTATTAAATATTATTATTTCTATATTATGAGATGCAGAAGTTTTTGTATTCATTCTGCATAAATGATTCATGCAGGGTATATAATAATGAACTATCCATCAATATTATCCACATTAACAACATTGCTTTATAATATATGTTGATAGGAGTCTATGGTTGTTGTGCAGCAGTTGTACTGTCCTCAGCTAGACACTGACCATTGAT
>WWET01000504.1:515836-529968 GCA_011038615.1 Limnodynastes dumerilii
GTGTGTGTGTGTGTGTGTGTATTTATCAGTTGTGTAGCATTTATACTGAACACTATTCCATATTAAAGCTAAATGAAACCTAAATATATAAACAAATGTACAAATATATTTATAAAGTTGAATATACTTCAGCTAACTAGCAGGGAGTTTGGTGTCTGACCACAATGTGTTCTTGAGATGATGTAGTTCTAGTGTTGGAGTTTGAATCGATGGAAGCCATCTTGTTAAATCGGCTTTCTGTCATTTTCCTGTCTCGGCTTCCTGTTTGCGGAGTGTCGTTACCTCGTTGTTCTGCTAGATTAGTGAGCGTGGATTTGTATAAAGCTTGTGTTGCATGTAAATCCGCCCCCCTGATCCACAACACACAGGACCAGAGAATGAAAATAAAAGAACATGTGGAAATCCATGTTGTTGAGAGATGACAGTTGCAGAATGTAATGCATTCTTTTTATTTATGTGAAAAAGCACAACAGAGGTGTCCGGCATGTTCTGATATTCCTGCGGATTATATAAATATTTGTGACACAGGGAGACCCTGATGTCCACTAGATTTACATACGTGGAGGGGTAAATGTATTTTCTGAGACATGCAAATGTGAAGCAGCCTGTTTCCATAAGCTGTAAAAAAAATACATATATTAATTAGTGGACGATCCCCCTGAATTATGTACTGTCTGCTGACAAGCAGCGGCTGCATCCTGATTCTGATCGCTTTGCTTGCGGATTTGCGATGATCGGGTGCAGGGTCACAAAATCCAGAAATCCTGCGATCACTCCGCTACCCGCTACTCTTCTGATAGCTAGGGCCTGCCTAAAGCTTTCCTACTCCTGTGAAGGTAAAATGGCGGCACTTTGGCTCGGTACACAGCTCGTTGGTGCGCATATACTGTACTTCCAGGCCACGCCCACGGGTGAACACAAACCTATGTGGGAAGCTGACAATCGTGTCTTTGGGCTGGTTTCAGACCAACGCACGTCTTATGGGCGTGCATGGTCTTTCGTTATGACAGCATAGTGGGGAGTGCAAGCCCCCCAGCAGTCCCCGTTCAGGGTAGTAAAATCTGGACACGTAAAATTTACGCCTTAGTCTGCAGACTTACATCCACAGGTTTGTCATAATGGGCCTTTCCACTCCCCGCTCCCTAATTTAAATTCCTATCTCTGCCTATATGGGGGGGATACGGCAGACGTAAAAAGCTGTCCGGCCCCTTTAACGTACCGATCAGCGTCCGTAATTATGGACGCCAGTCGATACGTTATTGTAGTTATGATGTGCGCAAGCACGCATCATAGCTGACAGGGGAATTCCCCTGGCGTCCGTAGCCCAGGATCTGGGATAGAGCAGAATGGGTAGAACATAATAACGAACGATATACGATCCAAACACAAGTAAATAAGGGAAGCAACGCAAGTTAGGAGGCTGTGGGATATTGTTGCTAACCAAGAGCTTATTTCTACATTGCGACTGCTAAACGTGTGCATGGCAATGCCTAAAAATGACATCACACGTTCTTACATATGCTAACTCCACACAAGCATACGCATGGAAAGATAAGGCAGGCCTATGGAAGTCGTCTAAGGGGGGTGACATGGGAGTGCAATTGCCACATAGGTGTGTACTTTAACGAATCCGTACTTAAGTCTGAATCAGGGCGTTAGCGCCTAAAGGTAGAACGTTATTAATTACATTTTGTAGAGGTGTTGATGTACTTGTTGGATAATATGGTGATTGCAAATTGATATGCAAGGATATAATTGAAAAACTATTATTATTATTATTATTGTTATTATATACTTAGATAAAACACAGGAACAAGGGAATTACAGTTCTTCTTTTACATAGTCTGATACCTAGAAAATCTAGAAAATTATCCAAAATTCTAAATACTAATCAAAAACTCTGACTGTTCCTAAAATAATCACCTAAACCCAGTCCTTTCACCTGTGGTGGTGTCACTGAGTCAGTTATTCTGATTGATGGTTAGCATAATATTTTACTGTAGTCTCACAGGATAATGAAACACCCGTCTGCCTCCCTTTAATAATTCATTATGGTCTGTTGCAGTAACAATGCTTCTCAGAGCTCTTCCTGCCTTTGCTGCTCAAAGCTTTGCCTGCCCTCTGGTGGAAGAAGTTGGATCACCTCGTAAAATTCAGCAGACGCCGATCTTAATACAGATTACTGACCCCTCCGGCCTGACACCGGATTATACAGAAACCACTGAGTCTGACACCTTGGTCTTTTTCACATCTGGTAAGATCTGTAAAGTGATATACAGAAAAAAAAAATGTAATCTAACAGTTTACTTGTTCTTTGCAACTCTTTGATAGAAAGATGATGTCACATGAAAGCAGAGCTCAGAGATTGGTTCCAAAGACTCTCTGCTCACTTTATTATGTGAACTAAATGATTGTGGCTTCCTTGGCAATGTAGATCTATAAATCATTAAAAAAAAGCCAGTGGAAATAAGGAAAAGGAACATGCCAACGTTTGATGGTTATGCATTAAATAAGAGAGAGGAAAAAATATGATGGGTTGTCACTTATCTATTGCAAAAAGTCAAAGTCATTTTAAAGATTCTCCTCCATATATGTCATATAAATAAACTGGTGAAATAATTGCAATCTCCCTGTACATAGACCCCTCCGGACAGCTCCTGCCTGCAGACTTCTCCTTCTGCGAGCTGACCCATCACATGCCCCAGGAGGTGGAGCTGGATTGGGTGCGTTCTCTGACACAGGAGAAGCGTAGCCACCCCTCTCTGGGTAACTCCTGGTACAGCCTTTCTGCCAAGAGCGAGAGCCGTGAGAAAGCCGTGAGTGTTGTGCTGGGACCTCGGGGGGACCAGAAAAACCATTTCTCAGGTACGGACCAACCTATTTTTATTTTATTGTTCGATTTTTGAAGATGATTATATGGGTTGGACAGAGATTGGCAAAGGGTGGGCAAATCTTTTGCCCATGGACGTACCCAACCTTTATAGAAACCTGAATCAAAAACTGGATTTGCGTTTACTGATTGAGAGACATTTTAACGTGAGAGAACCGTATTCACACATACGGTTTTGTGTCGGATTGTGTGTGTATTTTTAGGAGCAGATTAACAGCGCATACATAGTAACTTTTTCCACGCTAATTACTTGTGATTCGCACATAGGGACATACGTACGGAGGAGCGTGGTTTTTATCCGTACGGTAGAAAGACATATACGCACGCATGCACATACATAAGTAACATACATGCGTAGAGTTAAGGGTGCCCTATGAAGGCGTAAGGGGAATATCATGGGTGTTGCCTTGCTAGCGTAAAAACGCGCATGTAGTAAATACGGATCTGTGAATCCGGTCCAGGGTGTCCGGTGTCCGATAGTCATGGTCATAAGCTGGGTAGCCAATATTTGTTTTTCTCTAACAATATATATTGACATCTAAAATTAGGTTGATCTTTCAGCCTGATGATTCATCCGGACATGCTACACACCATTTACCGGCAGATCTGCGAATTTCTGCTCCCATAATGCTCTACTCCAACAACAATTTAAATATGCCCGCCCACAAATCCCTCCTGCATGAAGCAGAGGAAAGAAGGGTGAAGTAGCACATTTGGAATGACATCACTGGACACCTAAGAAGCTCCGGCGGGGGGAGAGGCATTCTCTGTGTATAGTTTCCTTCTTAAAGTACCTAAAAACAGGGGGTGGGTTAGGGACTTAACAAGTGAGTTAGGTGCGGATCTATTTGCACCTAGCTCATTTTTAGTTGTGGCTGTGGTCCATTGTTTGATCGAACAAATTAGACGTTTTAATTAATGCTATCAAACAATCCCATACCCTCCAACAGGACCCATTCCATTAGGTACAAAACATTCTTCTCCTCAGTTTGCAACTGTCAGTTACTATGGTAACCACCTTTGTTGAAGAGGCAAGTAGTTTTTTTTAAATATCAGTTAATTCATTTAAACCCAGTGAGTGACAGTTGGAAGCTCAGGAGCGGATTAGATTGTACCTAATGGAATGGGTCGTGTTGGAGGGTCTGCAATGCGTTGTAGTTTGCAATGATCGATGCAGCGCACACTTACACAATATTGTTTCTAACACTCGTTTATCATGAGATCTGCACAATAATTGGGTAAAAAACGTAGTGTGTACACAGCTATAGAACTACAATACGTCTAAACAACCCTGAATGTATCGGCCACTGATCAGAAACATGATAAATGTGTTATAATTGTGGACTCCTGCAATTCTGTTTTTCTGGATTGACAAAACGATCCACCTATTAATCCCTTCTATTCCATAGATAGATAAATAGATAAAGATCTGTTTCAATGATATTGTGTTAGTAATATCAGAAAGTCTCCTCCTGTAGCTTTGCATCGTGTGTGTGTTTCAGATGCTGTGAATGTAATGCTGTATACTATGTGCGCTTAATGGCCAGATTCACACATTTATTTGACTATCCGCTTAGGAACATAAATAGCAGCATTCCAGCACTTAACGCTGGGATCAGGTCCAATTTTTAGTATTAAACAAAGCTAATTCTATTTACCTCTTCATTACTGAACTCATTTCAGCTCTTTGAACTTTTTAGCCTCCATTTAAACTTTGATTGTCTTCTTGCAGTATCCTTTCATGAGTTTACTGGCTGGAAGGAAACGCATGAAAGGATATTACGCAGGAAAAATCGCTTCCATAAATCATTTTATCACACATTGGAATGAAAAAACACAGATTATACTTCATTCTACATGTTATCACCTTATAGCAATTTAAACTTTTATTTTACTGTGCAATGAGGACATTTGCCACTAGATGCTTAAATGTTTAAATATTATTGGGTTGTAATTTTACTAGATATTTTATTTATTTATTAACAGGTTTTTATAAAGCGCCATCATATTGCATATTGCTTTACAATTTTAACAATCATTACATTAAGACTGGGTAGGGGCAGAAATACTGGCTGGGTAAGAGGGTCCTGCTCACAAGCTTATACTTTATAGGACATTGGGGTTTGATACATAAGGGCAAGTGCTATATATCACACAATGGAGCAGCCAGGTTGTATGGTAACTGTGCTCAGTATGATCAGTCACACTGCAGTGTTACTACCAGGACTGAGGGGATATTACTATGGAGAGAGACAGGGTGTATGGTAACAGTGCTCAGTGCTCTGTATGATCAGTCACACAGCAGTGTTACTACCAAGACTGAGGGGATATTACTATGGAGAGACAGGGTGTATGGTAACAGTGCTCAGTGCTCTGTATGATCAGTCACACAGCAGTGTTACTACCAAGACTGAGGGGATATTACTATGGAGAGACAGGGTGTATGGTAACAGTGCTCAGTGCTCTGTATGATCAGTCACACAGCAGTGTTACTACCAAGACTGAGGGGATATTACTATGGAGAGACAGGGTGTCACAGCGGTGTTACTACCAGGACTGAGGGGATATTACTATGGAGAGAGACAGGGTGTATGGTGACAGTGCTCAGTGCTGTGTATGACTTCTCTGTTGCTATATCTGATGATCTCTGTCTCCTCAGTCTTCCTAGCGTTATCCTCCACCTCCGTTCTGGTGAATGCCCCGCTGGGCAAGCCTCTGTCCCTGTCCTGTGACATGTGGCGTGGGCAGCAATCCCGCTTTGCAGTGGAGTGGCGCCATCGGGCCCTGGGTGACGGAAAGGTCCTGTACGCCTACGACGGATGGAAGGACAAAGTGGAGGAAGAGCTCCCGGGTTACCAGTTGAACTTTTCATCTCTTCATAAAGAGGGCGACACTTCGCTGTTGCTGGAGAAGGTGGACACCTCACATCAGGGCTCCTTCCTCTGCACCGCCTACCTGCCCTATGTGCGGGCACAGCGAGACATCCAGTTACAGGTCACAGGTGAGAGAGGGCGCAGTGCCCGCACCAGTGAATGGAATATTGCTTTATTAAGTTACCGGTAGCATGAGTTTCTTGTTGAGTGACGATTGTACCTGACCCTCAGACCTCGGTTTCCTCTCCTGTGAACTAAATTCTCTCTGTAATCTGAGAATGGCCTCTGCCCTTGGATATGTTACAGACCTGTTCTGCTTTGTCTGTTTTGTTGAAGCAGGGCAGTTCTTTCTCTTATCAAAGGGCAACAAACTCACTGATCCTGGATCTGCCGTGACGTTTCTCTGTGTGATTCTCTACTGCACATGCTCAGACCTGAAGAGGGCGTGGTCACGGGTGATTCCGATCTCAGCGCAACTCGAGCTGCGTTGGCTTGCGTTCTGAGGGGCGTGTTGAGGGAGGTTAGCAGTGGAGGGACGTGGTACAGCAATCGGGGCCCAAGCAGGTGCTCCCGATCCAGAGCCAATCACAGACGTAACAAAGAGCTGTTTACATCACAACATTTGCACCAGCCCCAGGCCACGTCTACATCCACGGTTCTGACACTCCACCTATTTCCTAGCCTTGTATTAGGCTGTGACACTTCAAAAGCATTACAAAGGGTCCGAAATCGCTGCCGATACGTTGCGCCCGTGTTCATTTATTTCTACATACAGCAATAAAAAAAGTAATAACAATCATTTATTCATGTTTTTATTGTTGTGTGCCTCAGGCGCTCACATTCATCACGACCTCCATGTATAGTCAGCATTGCTGTACCACGCGGCACTTGTGCAATATATGTGGCCCTGTAGCTGCATCGCGCTGAGCTGCTGTGTGTCCGTACACTACGTGCCCTAATTGCTTGCAGTCCACCATTGTGCACGCTGTTGGATCGCACTTTTGCAAGCTCATCTACAGCGTCCCCGATGCGTTCACGTTTACCCTCCCCTCTGGGTCCGGCCCTGTGTCAGGGGGATATTTGTGACTTAATGATTAAAAATGTAGAAATAGTTTGAATAAATGTGAAATTAGGAATAGTCCAAAGCACGAGGTTGTCTGAAGCCCTTTAAAAATAAGCCTGACATTTGGATGAAGCAGCATGTACATGGCAGTGGTGATAGTGAGGACACAGTGTGTATATGGCAGTGGTATAGTGAGGACACGCTGTGTATATGGCAGTGGTGATAGTGAGGACACGCTGTGTATATGGCAGTGGTGATAGTGAGGACACTGTGTATATGGCAGTAGTGATAGTGAGGACACACTGTGTACATGGTCACATGACATTCTTTCCTTTCTCCTTTGTCCATTTAGCTAAACCAGAGATCTCCCTGCTGCCTGCTCGTCTTTTCGCTCGGCCTGGCGAGGAGCTGACGCTCTCCTGTGAGATCTCTCACTTCCACCCTCTGGAAATCTCCGTCGACTTCCTGGTTCAGCTTCCAGGGGAATCTCATTCCTCCATCCTGCCTGGGACCTCCCTGTCCGCTCACGGCCACAACCAAGATGGCACCTACACAATCACGGGCTTTCAGCGCATCAAGGCTACCCACGATCTCCACGGTGCCCGCTACTCCTGCCGCGTCAGTCATGCCAGCTCCACTAATGGGATGTCACGCGTCCAAACCCTCCACATTGCAGGTAAGTGGCCAGTGATGGGAGTCTCTGCCCGGCATGCGGGGGTAACATGTAACCACATGGTGGGGAAAGTGACCCGTCCGACACACTATAAATGTATGACACGTCAATCCCCTGTGGTTGTGATCCGCGATCCAAATGTCTCATTATTGTGCGGTGTATGCGAATCCGTGCTAGCCAATCACAACCTAAATACTTATGCCTTAGACCTGAGATGGAAAATGTAGGGAACGGAAGTGCGATTGTCTGAATAGCGCACACTGCGGTGGCAAATCTAATATCTATAGGCCGGATTCACAATATTTGATACTGCGCATGCGCAGCATCTTTTTCAAATAATCTACGTAATTTTTTGTTACGTAGATTGTGTATATGCGATCTTTCAGACCGCTAATACACAATCTACGTAACGAAAAGTTAGCTCTAGCTCCTACTCTATTGCTCAGAATTGGGTGTGAATGGAATCTATATCTGTCCCGATGCTATCAGCGTTCTCTCTCCCTCTGTCTCCTCAGGTGTATCGGGGCCGTCTCTGGAGGATTACATGTACCTCTTCCTCTGTGCACTGTTTCTCTATGGATTTTTGTCCTATCTGCACAGGAAAGGTATGTATACAAGAGATCGAACCGAAAGCAAGACATCTGATTCCAGGATATTGATCTGATATTCACCTGATCCAGACTTAATAACGACAGCTAATTTATGCGTAATTCTGGCATGCGAGCGGCAGTTATGTAGCTTGATGGGATATGTAGTTTCACAAAGTGGTGAATGTTGTTAGCCTGTAGCACAATGTGCTGTGTACTGACCTCTCTGTCTGTCTGTCGTTACAGCTGCCTTATTCTTCAGGAGCCCAAAGGAAGCCAATGATAAAAAGGTAGTGTGCTCTCTGGATCTTGATGATATTAGGGGGGAGAATAATACTGTATGTTACCATGTGTGATCCGGGGGTTATTGCTCCATCACTTGATGCAAACTCTTTGTAATTCATTTATTACGTGTTCATTTATTTCAGAGCAAACCTGAATAATAGAAGATGTAGCGGCTGGGAAGTTCCTGCAACCAGTGTGTATGTGTGAAGTGTGTGATTGGTGACTGCATGCCTATAGCCGTCCGTCCCCCCCCATCTGCAGACCCTGGCCGCACTCTCACCCTTTGGGGCCTGATCCATCCCGTCATCCAATAAATGCTCTTGATGGCTGACATCAGTCATTGGCTGGCTGAGCGTTCCATATTTCCCCATCTTCATCTGATTGGTCAGAGCATTTGCTACTGTAATGTGTGTAGCACTTCTCTGTAATGGATATGAAGAATACATGTAGCGGTCTTTCTACAGCTGGGTACACACCTATAGGATTGTAGGATTCAATCTTGCAAGAGTGTGTATGCTCCCAGCACCATAGCTTCAGTGATAAAACAGGTGGATTCTGATGATTTGGTATTTAGAACGTCCTAAAAATCACGATCACCGATGGATGGTACGATGTCAGAGAAGTGTTTTTATTGAGTACACAGGTACGGCCGTCTATTCAGCTGTTCTGGCATCTCCTCTGCGGCACAGACAGATATCTGTACAGTGTGTACGGAGTCACAATTGTGTCAGCAGACGCTTAGGAGAGAGGATGGTCTCAGATCTGCTGGTAAATTGGTATAGTGTGTACGCAGGAAAGCTCATCGGGACTTGCAATCGTCAATGACATTGTTAGAGCCATTGCATCTTAAGTATGATTGCATAGGTGTGTACCCAGATGTGTGCTTGAGCTTCTCCTGTAGTATTTTTGCATTGGATATATGGATTGTTTATACACTTTCTGACATTACTGTGTATGCCATCTCAGGAGATTTAATAAGTCACATGTGCCCTAACGACGTCCTACAAACCAGACACTGTAAAAACAGTATTCTACACTGAGACTGACCTGGCGTCATTTTTGTCCTTTTGACCACCCCCTTCCACGGTTATGGTGAGCAGTATAGCCACAGCTGCACATTGATTGGCTCAAATGGTTTGATGGGAATCCAATACACGATAAATCTTTACTACTGACTAATCCATTCAGACCGTTTAAGAAAAAAAAAATGTTATCAGTTAATTAGAGCTTTTTATTACTTTGCAGAACTTTCACTTTTGCTTTGCTGGAAAATAAGCATTTTGACCTTTGTGTTTTCTGTGTGATAAAATGTATTTGAAAATTGGATGGTTTAGAATCTGCTTAAATGGTGACCTGTAAAATTTTGTCTTGTGTTTTTTTTTTTAAAATAAAATCAATAGGTTGAACACAATGTACCAGTCTTCATTACTTTACCATATACCACACTGACGCCCATATACACGTCTCCAGAATGTACCAATCTTCATTACTTTACCATATACCACACTGACGCCCATGTACCAGTCTCCACAATGTACCAATCTTCATTACTTTACCATATACCACACTGACGCCCATGTACCCGTCTCCACAATGTACCAGTCTACAATACTTTACCATATACCACACTGACGCCCATGTACCAGTCTCCACAATGTACCAGTTTTCATTACTTTACCATATACCACACTGACGCCCATGTGTGAAAAATTGCTGCAGAGAGGGGTGGTTTCAGATGGGAACCAATCCGGTGATGTCTTTCACTTTCGAAACACAACTTGAAAAGATATCTGGAATGTGATTGGTTGCTGTGAGAACACTATTGTTTTTTACATTTTTTTTATAATTTTTCATAACCGCCCATAAATATAGTGTATTATTCTATAACAAAAGGCAAGGGGCTGGATCCAGAATTAAGAAGGAGCTTGAAATGAAGAGAGTAAAGTTACTCCTGGGCTAAACCATGTTGATTGCAGGGTAGTAATATTTCATCTGTTGCAAATAGTATTAGAGTTGAGAGGTGATGTTTCCTATCCCAAGTCTAAATAAAAGTGTGCTAGTAACGCTGGTCAGTATCTGTGTAATAATATAATAATAATATAATAGTATTAGAGATGAGAGGTGATAAATAACAGTGTGATAGATACTGGTCAGTATCTGATTTTGTGCTACCTTAGCAACCACAGTGACATGATGTAGTTAGCAGAGAGGCTTGGAATATCTATCTGAGCTCTAAGATCACATGACATATCCAGAGCTCATGTCTGGCAACTCCTAATGAGGAGTTTGAAAAGCAGATAATGACTTGTGTGTAAAAGGGGAACACCCGAAAATAAGGGTTATGTGTAAAAGGAGCATAATTTGCTATGTAACGATAAACGTATTGTGCTGTATGGGATTGCCGTCCTGTTTATCCCCCTAGTTTGTATCTTCCAGAGTTCTGCAAGTAAGCATAGATTTTATTGTGCATCATCTGTTTATCTAATCACGGCTGTTAAGGTGAAGTTGGCCGTCGCCTGTCCCTGTCCAGCCCTTTAGTTGGAATTACCCATCATTCTTATGAATGCTTCCTTGTTAGATCCTCCAGTGACACAAGGGACCAGCGCTTGGCACAGCTCTGCCCATGTGTTTCCTGCTGAGATTGGCAGGTCATGCTGAGATTTGTGCTCCTACCACAGATCTTAGAGCCACGCGTTTCTCTGCTCCTGTGGTACTGGAAACGTTTTTGTGCTCCATAAAGTGATGCAGTTGTTTGAAGAGCTTTAGGAATAGTGAACAATGTGAAGAGAGGGGAAGCCACAGCAGTTTCTTCCCTGTTGCACAATGCAGCCTATTTAGAAAGGGGAAGAGGAGTTCCTGAATGGCGATATTGGTCTGCGTGTCAGAGGGCTGTCATAGGGGGAATATAGCCCTATAAAGGGACACTGCTCGGTGTAACCTTGGTAGGGAGATGCAGGAAGCAGTCTCTCTTGCAGATTTCCGGAGTCTTTTCCTGCCGCTCAGGATATGACACAATTCATATTGTGAGACTACTTAAATACACTTCATTTCCACGGCGAGATTTCCCCAATCGCTACCACTGACTGTTCACTATATTAAGATTTCCGAGAGCGCTACAGAAGATCTCGCATGAGAGAGAAGAGACATCCGGGAGACTTCTGTCGTCTCACTTTCTGTCTTTGAATTCCATTAATGAGACATCTTTATGTGTAACGGACTCTACGGAAGAAGTGAAACATCGGGAGCGGCCGCCCTAATGTCTCGTCTCGTTCTGTGCACCCGGCTCCCACTGTGAAGGGTCGTTGTGGTGTCTCTATGACCGAGTCACAGATATTTGCTGAGTGGGGGTAAGTGAGACCAGCTCCAGATATGTGACGCTGCATTGTGAAATTCACTATTGTACAGCAGTACTTTTTTGTTCTCCCTCCATGTATTGTTTATTTGTTACTTATTCTGCTCCTGTTAGGTTGTACTGAATACTTTTTTGTTGTGGTTTTGTTGTGTTTTTAGCCTCTGGTTACACACATGATCTTGCGAACACTAAAAGCGCTGGAGGAGGAGCGACGCGGACACAGGGCCAAAGAGGCGAAGAATGATCAGAGTGAGGTGAGAGGATGGGACACGATCCGGTATTTTCTGCAGAACATTGGTGCCTGGGAAGTGACTATACTTTATAAGTCATACACAGGCAGCATACGGAACTATAGTCGTGTAACTACATGTCCCAGCATGCTATGTCTATTCGGTTAGAACATGCTGGGGGTTGTAGTTCCACAGCCCTGCTATAAATAGTGACAATGGGCCTGATCCAGACATACGATGTAGCGATGAGCGTACTAACGCTCAGCGTTACATCGTGACACTTCCCCTGCCCTATCGTATTTACACTCCCTTACGCCGGCTGAAGGCTACCCTAACTTAAGCCGGCGTAAGGGAGTGTAAATACGCTGGGACGGTGGCGTTAGTACGATAACGCCGCCCTCCCAGACTCATTACCCTCCCTCCCCCCACCTACCTGCTATCACTGCAACGTAATAACGATGGGGGACGCCCCCTCCAGCGTTACCACGCTGCTGCTACGGACGTTGATCGGGCATTGCCATAGCTACGCCAGGTAACATCTGCCTGGCGAATGCGCAGATTGTCTTTTTAGACGATCTTACGCTGCTGCCCAGCGTATTAACGCCAGGCAGCGTAGTCCAGGATCGGGGCCAACAGGCCTGATCCAGACCTACACTCGGGTGCGTTGGTAAGACGGTCGTAAGTGTAAACACGGCCATTTGTACTTACTGCGCAAGCCCGGGGCAGATGTTACACTCCGAAATTCTGAGCGTATGAGCCTTGATCGTGACACCTTCGTAAATACGGTTGAGGGGGCGTGCCTGGCATACGAAACCCGTAAATACGCAACTGAGGGCGGGGTGAGGCATTTAAATTAGGGTAGGATTTGCTGGGTGTAAGACGGCAAAACTAAGTACGACCGAAGGGAGTGCATTGTAGATACGAGCGTTTCAGGAGCGTAGGTCTGGATCAGGCCAAATATCACCTATTTATGATAAAAATAACTTGTGATTAATAGTTTTCCTACGCGTAGGATTCTTTCTCTCTGCTTGGTGGTATTTATAGTGCTCAAACCTTACAAAGGAGAAGAGACAGCTGGAAAATGTGTATTTACATGACAGAGCAGTGACAATGGCCAGGCGCTACTGACAGGCCGCTTCCTCGTAAACAGAGCAGTGTGACTGCTGTGGCCTCATCAGTGAAGGGCATTTGTTATCCCTGAACCTGCACTTTGCAAGACTATAACTAATCACTGGGTTCATGTAACTGAAAGGCGCACAAACCTTGTAATTGTCCCTGATTTGTAATAGTGCAAGAACTGTAAATAATAATCACTTTATACACAAGCTGCTAAAGCTGATTTCACTGACTGATAATCAACAGACCTTTCTGACCAGTTATCTGTCAGTGTGTGGATGTAACGCACTATGCTCCACAGCGCTCTGGAGATGGACCACACTAGACCAGAGTCCAACTAAAGTCCAGGTATTCACCAGAGCCTGTAATGGTGGGGATGGCCTTGGCTGCTGGTGCATGGCAGGTTGCAACCGTCTGGCAAGTGCTGAGGCGCAGAGGAGATGAGGCAGTAATTGGATCTGCTGGGGCCAGGAATACAGGGAGTCGGGGCACAGAGTGTAGCAAGAAATTTTAGCACATGGGGCAATAAGGAAAAATGGTGCCCCTGACCCTGAATTCCAAACCAATTTAACCTTAAATATTAACTTACTGGTGCCCCCCCTTAAGCTGTCAGGGCACACGAGATGGCTCAAGGACACGGAGTCATCAGGCTAAGATTACCTGTTGCTCTGATAAGGGAATGGAGAGAGTGAGGGGTTTAAATAAGGCAGCTGAGTAGTGAGTTCAGCAAGGGACCACACCTGTAAGGGTCAATGCCTGCAGCTGAGAGGGAACACTAGGAAGTGCAGAGGACCGAAAGAAAGTCATGTGATCAGCAAAGGTAAACAAAAGACAAAAGGTGCAGTAATAGTGATCAGGCAGAGAGCGTGACAGTGGACATAACAGATGATCTGTTACAGATGTTTTGATCTGTTGACTTGATCTTTCGGCATCTTTGTTCAGTAGATCTCCATACCCAGTGACTGTCCCAGTTGCTGATGTAGTGACATAGGGCCTGATCCAGACCTACGCTGATGCGCTGTGCTTACTAAAGCACAGCGTATCGGCGTTCACTTTCCCCGAC
>WWET01000504.1:580711-595487 GCA_011038615.1 Limnodynastes dumerilii
ATGTGTGTGTGTGTGTGTGTGCATCCGTTGGGTATTTGGAAACCCCTCCTGCCAAATCCTGCGTTTGTCACTGCGACCTGGTTTCCTGTTCTTCCTTACTGTGTGTCTTCCGGGCATGATGACATCATCACGCCCGGCATTTAGAGAGGAGCGCACAGAGGGGCTCAGCTGGGAGCCAGAAGACAGAAAGGATTAAAGAATGACTGTAGAAAACAGAATATTAAAGAAGAAAGAAGGCCAAATAAGTAAAGGAGCAGAGAGGCAGTAAATGAGGGGGACAGTATATGATGTAGGGGCAGCAGTTAATAAAGGTGGCACAGTATGTGATGATGGGGCAGCGGGGGATAAAGGTGGCACAGTATGTGAAGAAGGGGAAGAGAGGGATTAACATGGCACAGTATGTGATATGAAGGGGCAGCGTGTGATAAAGGTGGCACAGTATGTGATGAAGGGGCAGCGGGGGATAAAGGTGGCACAGTATGTAATAAAGGGGAAGCGAGGGATAAAAGTGGCACAGTGTATGATGAATGGGCAGCGTGTTATGAAGGGGAACAGGGTATGATGAACAGTGTAATTCCTGCTTCTTTTGTATATCTTGTTTTTGGTGTGCCACGGAATTCTGGGAAGGGTTTAGGTGTGCCACGGAATTCTGGGAAGGGTTTAGGTGTGCCACAGAATTCTGGGAAGGGCTTAGGTGTGCCACGGAATTCTGGGAAGGGCTTAGGTGTGCCACAGATATCTGGGAAGGGCTTAGGTGTGCCACAGATATCTGGGAAGGGCTTAGGTGTGCCAAGGGTAAGATAAGGTTGAGGAGCACTGATTTAGATGAGTAGACAACCATCGGGAGCACTTTCTACAGGTTTGATATGTTGACAGTCTGTTATCATACTAAGTTAGCTGTACTAGCTGCAGGATGGTGCACAGATCTCTGTACTTTAATTCTAAGAAGCTTTCTATTGGTTAATATACTTCAATAAAAAAAAGGTTATACAAAAAAAAATAAAAAAAAAATAAAGGATAATTTTCTAGGTAACCAGACTAATGAGCCAAAGACTTAAACACAAATCCATCAAGACCCAAAGCAAAATAAAGAGCAAAGCTACACTCGCCAACTGACAATACTTGTAAGAAAGAACCTATCCTCCTACTGCACCATTTACAGTAAATCTGCTCCACAAACTTATCCTCCCGTCTGTATAAAGCCACATGTGAACGTCTGCAAGTCACCAGAGATAAGTTCCCACAGACATCAGCAATTTTTATCTACTAAATGGAAGCAACAAACTAGCTCAGTGATGACACTACATCGTAACACAGACCAGCTTTACTTCCAAGACACTATCACCAGCAGAAAGCCACACTGTCTTTATCCCGATTACACCCACTAAAGCAGCCCTGGCTAACCTGTGGCTCTCCAGCTGCAAGACTACCGGTCCCAGCATAAGTATAGCCAATAACTGGCAGAGAACACTGGGACTTGTAGTTTCACAACACCTGGAGAGCCACGTTAGCCAAACCTACTCTAAAGGGTAGATATAACCAAACAGCTACTCAAAAACCAGATTATAATAAACCAAAGATGAGCAAACCCAGGCCTAAAGCACCACCAACAGTGCATGTTTTCCAGGTCTCCTTTATACAATATTAAAGATCTACAGGTGGTAGTGATTATCTCAGCTCTGAGGAAACCTGGAAAACATGGAATGTTGTGGTGCTTGAGGCCTGGGTTTGGCCACCCCTGTAATAAACGCTCGTTTATACAACGTCACAATTGTCCAAAGCGCTTTACAGAGAACGTTAGACATTCACATCAGTCCCTACCTCTATTGGAAGTAGATACTAAGGTCCCAGACACATACAGGTTCATTTTAGTAAGCAGCCACTTAACCCTGGAGCAAACCCATGCAGACAGGGAGAAGATAAACTCCACACAGATGAGGCCTAGTCCAGGGATCGAACTCATGACCTTAGTGCTGTGTGGCACAAGTGCTAATCACTGAGCCACCACGGTGGACTTAATTGCCAGCAAGGTGCTTGTTCTAGGTTCAGACAGAGTCCTGGACGACAACTTACCCCCAGAAGTGTCGCAGGCCTCTGTGGGCCTTGATCTTCTTAAGCCTCTCCAGATCTTCACGGAGTTTGTTGTCTAGACCGTTAGCCAGAACCTGGAGAAAGTGGAGCAGTGATTAACTGAACAGCCCAGTCCCAGCACTTTCCTCACCACTACCACAACCTCCCACAGACTACACACCTGGCTGTATTTCCCATCCTTGTTATCTTTCTGTCTGTTCAGGAACCAATCTGGGATTTTGTACTGACGAGGATTCTGCATAATAGTGACCACGCGCTCCACCTGCAAGGGGACAGCCATGGTGAGACAGGGACAGCAACCATACACATCAAAGAGGAACCAAACACAGGGAGACGCACCTCATCCTCGGTCAGCTCTCCTGCACGCTTGGTTAGGTCAATATCAGCTTTGCGAAGTACGACATGAGCGTAACGACGTCCAACACCCTTCGGGATAAAGAAAGATCATGAATGTCAAACAAAAACCTAAATACACACACACACCCCAACCACATACACTTAGCTGCAGACTGAATATCCAGGAGAGGCGCAGCACTTACCTTAATGGCGGTGATAGCAAAGGCGATCTTCCTGCGCCCGTCAATGTTTGTGTTCAGGACACGCAAAATGTGCTGGAACTTCTCAGGGATTACGAGCGACTAAGGAAATAAAAATAGAAGTTACACAAAGCACAACTTTATATTAAAAGAGCAAACATGCAATGAATTAAACAGCAGCTATATGACTAACAAGCATCCTTCTGCAGGACCTCAAAACAGACACCCCCATAACACCAAATGATGTAGCCCTGTACACAAAATGCTCAGTCCCAATTACAATACTGGAGAACATTTTAGCCAAGAGCTGCTGCCATGGATAAATTATACTGTACAGTCACAAGATACATTTCAAGCCTCCATACATGTATTACAAGTGACACTATACTACACAGATTACATAAACACACACACATGCATACACTGTCACATGCAACACACACACACGTTAATTTAGTATATCAGCCCATTCCCAATGCTCAGGTTACTATATAGATAACAGGGAGTGTATCTTATGCATTTATTAGTCAGGCACCAGCCAACACATGTAACCCTCAGACCACATATAGATAACAGCAGGCCCAGTGACCAGACACCGCAGCACATATCCATATTATTACATAGGGGTCTAGGACACAGGGGAGACATGGCTGCCAGACACAGATCTCCCCTCCAATACCCCGGCCCAGCCACAGCAGAGAACCCCATAAAACCAGTCCAACACCCCAAGAGCCACGCCGAGCCTCCCCCGAGGCGGACGCGCCTTATTTTTATATAGAGCCGCCCCCTGACGTCACTTCTGGAGAGACCACTGGCTTCATCGCAGGGTTTTCTGGGAGTTGTAGTTCAGAACCCGGAAGTAGAACCGGAAACAGAGCAACAGAGCTGTTTGGGGGCCCAGAAGAAAGCTGTCAGTGATGGCTGAGGTGAGGAGGGACATGGCTACTACTTCTCCATGTATTATGTGCGGTCGCTTGACACCTGCATCTGTCACTTCTTTGCAGGGTGTTGTGGGACAGAACTGTCAGTGTGTTTATTATGTTGTGTAGGTCTGATCAGCTGCAATCATTCACTTTCCACTAATGGCAAAGCTGGGTTGCCTGCAGCGAAGCAGTTGTAGTGGAACTACAAGTCCCAGCATACCTGGGCATTTACTTTGCATCAGGGGGGAGTATTCTGTGACTGCAGCTGTAGTGGGACCACAAGTCCCAGAATTCCTAAGAATTTACACTGCTTCAGAGGGGAGCATTCTGTGACTGCAGCTGTAGTGGGACCACAAGTCCCAGAATTCCTAAGAATTTACACTGCATCAGAGGGGAGCATTCTGTGACTGCAGCTGTAGTGGGACCACAAGTCCCAGCATGCATGGGCCTTTGCACTGTGTCTGAGGTGAGCCACCTGTGACAGTGCAGAGATTGAAAGATAGTGTTGAGGTTTCCAGCTTCTCAATTGCTGACGCACCAGGTGGGTCTAGATTTTATAATGCACCTTATGTCACGCCCTCGCGCTTTCATAGTCTTTATTTTAATCTCATTCAAATTGAGACTGCTTCATTTCTTGTCTTGCAGGATAAATACAAATATCTAAACAATAGATAACAAAATGATGCTACAGGATAAAACTGCTTGCAGAGCTCACAGGAGTTTCAGGCATCACTGTGAATATACAGTCTTTTTGACCTATTCTGAGCTTCATCATGAAATGCTTATAACAGCTTTTTTTATTGGCATTGGGGTAAATCCAGACCTACGGGCTAGTTACGGTAGAACACGTAGCGTATTTACACTAGCGTAATTACTATGCACCCCACCTTGATATTGATTCCCCCGCCCCTTCGTTCATATTTACCCTGATGGTGCGAAAGTTAGGAGTTACGTACGTGGCGTTAACATCTGCCATGCGTATGCGCAGTAAATACAAGTGGGTGAAGTTATGTCATTGGCTAGCGTATTTAGCTTAGGATTTGACCCATTATTTTTAAACAACTCAGCCACAATGGTATCCTAGCAGAGGCCTTTATTGGTGTGTGAGCTTAAAGACATGAAGGTCTAACGGCCACAACAATACTTAAAATCGTTCATTTGGGCAGCGGCTAGAGCTTTAATATTAGCTCTGCGGAGCAGCCAAGGAGGCCTTACAAGACATGGGAAATCCAATGGTATCCTGATAGGACTTAGGGTAGAAGAGACACTTAAGAACCTTAGGTCAGGGGATAAGGTGGATGCTCTTGTCTACATTTGAGCATCACAGCAGGGACACTATGACAATGTGCAGGGTCATGCGTGTGATATGTATAATATTGCTATACGCTGATTTAATTTCTTTTCTAGATGGATGACTTGGCCCTCAATCTGGGGGATCTGGATTTGACCTCCGATGATCTTACTTTGGATACAGTGAGCAGTAAGTGTCTGGTCTATGCACCTTGTCAGTTAATTATACCTCCATATTTCCATTTAATAAAACAAAAACAAACCTTCTTATAAATGACCCTTCCCAGCCCCCTGACTCAGCACCTCTCCTCCTGTCTCTCCTCAGTCCACATTCAGGAGAACCTTGAAGATGCTCTAGTGCAGGAAGCCTTGAAGACGGTGAGTGTCTGTATAATGTCACAGAGATAATTCCACATTCAGGAATATTTATCTCTGACTCTCCATTAATGCTGCTGCTTACTCCCTCTTATTCTTCCTTTGTAGGGTGTTGACCTCAGACAGTACTCTAAACAAGTTGAGATGGAGCTACAACAGATAGAACACGTCTCAATCAAAGACTGTATCCTTTCCAGACCACAACCTATAAGGTGACCGGACATGGTGTGGCTATAGCGTCCAATAACATTCTGCGTTTCATTTCCTAGAATGTGGATAAATTGCAGGTAAAATCTGATTGGTTGCTGTTGGCAGCATGTCCTCTAGTGCAGGCCTGGTCAACCTGTAACTGCTTTTAAATGACGATTCCCATCATGCTCTGTCAGGTATGATTTATGCCTAAGCATGCTGGGACTTGTGGTTTCACAACACCTGGAGAGCCACAGGTTGCCTCTAGGAGTTCAGTGGTGGATCTCCTTTTGCCCGGGGATCTATGAGACAAAACCAAATGGTTATCTGTTGTCCAGTTTTCCTCAGCATGTGATAGATATAGAGCAGAGTCAGAACATCGCCTCGCTACATAACCAGATTATTGCCTGTGATGCCATCCTGGAGGTGAGCGAATGCACCACAGAAGGTGCAGGTCATAGCAACATGTTTTCGTGGCGAGTCTCTTTGCCTCCATTGTCGATGACCGTCTCTTGTTGGTTTCCGCAGAGGATGGGTCAGATGCTGGGCGGCTTCCAGTCCGATCTTAGCTCCATCAGCTCGGAGATTCACACCTTGCAGGAAATGTCACTGGCCATGAACATCAAACTGAAGAACAGACAGACGGTCCGGAGTGAGCTGAGCGAGCTGGTGGATGAGCTGATCATCCCCAACACGATGATAAGGTAACGAGCCTGACGAGATGTGCGGCCACTGCTTCCCCCGTATCCCCCGGCACTAAGCTCTTCCATCTCCCTCTCTCTCTCCGTAGTGTCATACTGGATGTTCCGGTCACCGAACAACAGTTTTTGGAGCAGTTACAGGAGCTGAACAACAAGATTAACTATGTGAAGGAGCAGGCCTTCCGAGACACGCAGGCCTGTGCCGACGTGCAAGACACTCTACATAAGCTGAAGATAAAGGTCTCTGTGCCTCAGGCTTATGTCATATCATCTGTACGGGGTGTATCTTTTCTGCATACATCAGATTGCTTTCTGCCCATTTTATATGCTGAGCCAGTGTTATTGACTCTCTAACCTATTAAAAAAAGAACGTCCATGTGTGTTCCTACACTTGGTTCTGAAGCTGGTACACAGTGCACCATAATTGAGCTGGTCCAAATACGGTATCGTTCATTCTGGCTGACGATCTGACCTCTGAGCTGCTTCTATTTGGGTGGACGTGGGCCTGTAAGGAGAGAGCTACAATTATCAAGTAGCGTATGCAATGTTCCTGGCTACCAAGCATTACACCAGCAGCCAGGCACATTGTATGGTGGGTGACCCGCTTAAAGTGACCACTTAAACACAATTCTGACAACTAGATGGCAGCTTGGTGCAGTATAAATTGTTCGGTGGAACTGCTCAATGGTGGAATATTGGGGTAAAATAGAAGATATCCAGTACGTATGGTTATCAGAGCACATGTGGTTATGTATAATATATACAGGAATAGGATTCAGGTCTCAGGTAGTGCGGAAGTGTCGCCTGTTCATTCTGAATTATAGGCTGCATATGACTCGTGATAGTTCCGCTGCCTTCGTTTTATGTGATACTGTAGAGTAGTCTTCATTATTCATGTGTAAATGTCTCATTTATTTTATTCCTTATTTTCCTGTATTTATGGCCCTGATTCAGACTTAAGAAGGAAATAAGTACGCACTGATTTGCAGAAGTACGCAGCTAAGGCAAGTGCGCTCCCGTTCTTACAGATTTTAGCAAACTTCCGCCACCATATACTTTAACTTTCCGTGCATATGTTTGTGCGGAGTTTGCGTAAGTAAGAACCGAAGTGCCTGACCCTGCCCACACTGTCCAATAGAAATGTCTCCCCCGCACACTTTTCTTAACCTCGTTCTTATGGTGTGCTGGCACGCCCCTTCCTACAGATGTCATTAGGTTCTTAAGAATAACTCCGTGCGCAATGAGTTCTTATCCGTAACAAAATGCAGACATATGCACGCGGCCTGCGTATTTTTAGGAACGTTATTAAGTCTGAATACGGCCCTATGACTCTCCGCTTATGTTCATTTCTCTACCATTGTTCATTCTAGGCTGTGACTAAAGTTCGTGAATTTGTTCTGCAAAAGATCTACTCATTCCGTAAACCCATGACGAATTATCAGATTCCCCAGAATGCTTTGCTGAAATACAGGTCAGTTTTCCATATTACACAATATGACAGCTTACGCCATCACCTACCCAGAATCCACTGCTTCTTACAGGTCACTCCATCGCCTTCCCAGAATGCACTGCTTCTTACAGCTCACTCCATCACCTACACAGAATCCATTGCTTCTTACAGTTTACGCCATCACTTTCCCAGAATGCACTGCTTCTTACAGGTCACTTCATCACCTTCCCAGAATGCACTGCTTCTTACAGCTCACTCCATCACCTTTCCAGAATGCACTGCTTACTACAGCTCACTCCATCACCTACACAGAATCCACTGCTTCTTACAGTTTACGCCATCACTTTCCCAGAATGCACTGCTTCTTACAGGTCACTTCATCACCTTCCCAGAATGCACTGCTTCCTACAGCTTACGCCATCACCTACCCAGAATGCACTGCATCTTACAGGTCACTCCATCACCTTCCCAGAATGCATTGTTTCCTAAAGCTCACTCCATCACCTACCCAGAATGCACTGCTTCTTACAGTTTACGCCATCACTTTGCCTGTTACATACACTTCTATTTCTCACCTTTCAAAGTCCTAACCACTCAACAGTGCTACTCATTGCTGTATTGCTGATATGTGTAGAGACTGCACTCCGTTTATCGAGATATTTTACCCTCCAGGTTCTTCTATCAGTTCTTGCTGGGGAATGAGAGGTCAGTAGCTCAGGAAATCCAAGATGAGTATGTGGAGACCATGAGCAAAGTCTATCTGTCCTACTTTAAGTCCTACACCAACCGGCTAATGAAGGTTCAGGTGAGGTGGGACAGGAGGGATTACACTCTATATAGACGGGAGGGATTACGCTCTATATAGACGGGAGGGATTACACTCCGGCCTCTATATAAATGCGTTCTTCTGTATGTGACATCTGGGGATGAATGGCAAGTTTTTTTCCCATCATCGTTTTGTTAAATAGTAAAACAACGTAAAGCACAAATATTCTCCCACCCTGAAACCTGTCTGTGCTCCCACTTTGTCCTTTCTTGTCTCACTTTCTCATTTTATTTCAGTACGAGGAAGTTGCAGAGAAAGATGACCTGATGGGGATAGAAGACACAGCCAAAAAGGATATCCTTCTGTGATTACTCTAACAGATGTAACAGGGATAGCTGATAGCAGAGCAGGGAGGTGGAGGCAGGTGTGATAGAATCTGTAATACCAGGTACAGGTGAGGGGTATGATTGAAGGAGTATAACCAGGTACAGGAGGGAGAGGGGGATATGATAGAAGGAATATAACCAGGTACAGGAGGGAGAGGGGGATATGATAGAAGGATATAACCAGGTACAGGAGGGAGAGGGGGTATGATAGAAGGATATAACCAGATACAGGAGGGAGAGGGGGGTATGATAGAAGGATATAACCAGGTACAGGAGGGAAAGGAGGATATGATAGAAGGGGTATAGACAGGCACAGGAGGGAGAGGTGATCACCTGTGTAGACTGCTGCCGGGTGTATCCTATGGGCAAGGAATCTTATTTGCACTTTTGGCATGTTCTTATAATGTTGTATTTCGAGTCCTTAACCTTGGACACGCTTCTTCTCGAAGCCGGCATTACGGAGCAAGAACACGGTGTTCACAGTGGGGAACAGAGCCGCAATCATCAGTCCCACCGAGCTGGAGGGTCCCATCATAGTGCCGCACACAGCGCAGAGGAGCGACGTCCGGGTGAGCGCCATCTACAGGCTGTACACTTATTGAAAGTTATTGTTGTAAGGGGGCAAATGTTTATTGTTGATCCCCTGTCTCTTCCCATTTCTTACCCCCGTCTTCTCCCCCAGTACCCCTTTGAGTCCCTGTTCCGCAGCCAGCACTATGCCCTCCTGGATAACAGCTGCCGGGAATTCCTCTTCTTGTCTGAGTTCTTCCTAGTGAGCGGGACGGCGGCTCAGGATCTATTTAACATGGTGATGGGCCGCAGCCTGTCCATGTTTCTGGTGAGTGCGGAGTGTAACCAGGTACAGGAGGGGGCAGAAGAGGTGTAATAGAACACAGGGACATGTATATAGATGGGAAGGGGTGTAATAGAATACAGGGACATGTGTATAGACTGGAGGGGGTGTAATAGAATACAGGGACATGTGTATAGACTGGAGGGTGGTGTAATAGATACAGGGATATGTGTATAGACTGGAGGGGGGTGTAATAGAACACAGGGACATGTGTATAGACTGGAGGGGAGTGTAATAGAACAAAGGGACATGTGTATAGACTGGAGGGGGTGTAATAGAGCACAGGGACATGTGTATAGACTGGAGGGTGGTGTAATAGAACTCAGGCACGTGTATAGACTGGAGGGTTTTGTAATAGAACACGAGAACATGTGTATAGACTGGAGGGTGGTGTAATAGAACACGAGAACATGTGTATAGACTGGAGGGTGGTGTAATAGAACACAGGGACATGTGTATAGACTGGAGGGTGGTGTCATAGAACACAGGGACATGTGTATAGACTGGAGGGTGGTGTCATAGAAAACAGGCACATGTGTATAGACTGGAGGGGGGGGATAGAACACGAAGACATGTGTATAGATTGGAAGGTGGTGTAATAGAACACGAGGACATGTGTATAGACATGAAGGGGGTGTAATAGAACATGGGGACATGTGTATAGACTGGAGGGTGGTGTAATAGAACACAAGGACATGTTTATAGACTGGAGGGGGTGTAATAGAGCACAGGGAAATGTGTATAGACTGGAGGGGGTGTAATAGAATACGGGGACGTGTATAGACTGGAGGGAGGTGTAATAGAATACGGGGACATGTGTATAGACTGGAGGGGGGTGTAAGAACACAGGGACATGTGTATAGACTGGAGGATGGTGTAATAGATACAAGGACATGTGTATAGACTGGAAGGTGAGAGGCCCAAAGGAAATGTGCGGAGCAATGACTTCTCTGAAAGGGTGGTTGATAAGTGGAATATTCTCCCATCTGAGCGGGTAGAGGGTAATGCAGTAGAACAATGTAAAAATGTTACATCTTAAACCAAACCTAGTTTGAAATAGAGTCTGGGGTCAGTATCATAAATGGATAGGCCGTGTGGCTCTTATCTGCCGGCACTTTCTGTGTTTCTGTCTGCATGTATCACTGTCCATCAAATGTATAAAGATGATTGTGAGAAACATGCGGCTGTTTGGTCTTCTCTTACGCTGCAGAAACACATTGACTCCTACGTGTCAGACTGCTATGACAGCATCGCAACCTTCCTGTGTATACACATCGTGCTGCGATTTAAAGGCATCGCTCAGAGGAGAGACATTCCTGCCATAGACAAGTGAGACGTTAATAACAAGTGATGAGCCGTATCCCAGCGTCTCTAATGCACTATAATGGCTGCTTCTTATATAGAGGGGACCCTCATCTCGCAGATACTGAACCGCTGTGTATTTACTCTTCTGTTGCCTTTGTGTATATTGACATTAAGAGATTGGAGTATATAAAGGGGCTTTGAAAGAGGAGGTGCCAACCAATCAGATTACGGCTTTCATTTACCGAATGCATATTTGAAAAATGTTAAGCTGGACATACACTGGAACGATTATTGGTCCAATCAAATTATTGTGCGAACGGACCAATTATCGCTCCAGTGTGTGGGCAGAATGGATTAATTTAACACCTCGTAATTAGTCCTGGAGTGCCAATACTGTTATCCTTTGGTTCTCCTAGCTATTATAGTCAGCCAGATCCTGATATTGAGTAGTGTGTGGCCATTTTCAATCACTGGACCTGTAACTCCATCTCCTGGCCGGAGTTTCCTAATCTCTGACTTCATAATAATCGACGGGTACAGCAGTAACCAAGTAATGACCGCTCTGCATTCTGCAAGAGACACAAGGCTTCCATTACTACATTACTGCTATACTTGCTGGTAATTATGGAGTCAGAAGCTAGCTGCATGGGCCTTCTGCCAAGATTGACAGGAAGCCCATGCAGCCATTCAGTGAAGAGATTGACAGGAGACATATGCAGCCATTCAATGAAGAGATTGACAGGAGACACATGCAGCCATTCAGTGAAGAGATTGACAGGTGGCCCTTGCAGCCATTTAGTGCAGAGACTGACAGGAGGCCCTTGCAGCCAATCATCTGAAAGGGTCTCCTGACCATCTGTGCAGCCCCTCCCTCTTCAGCCAGGATTTTCAGTCCCAGCAGGAGAGGTGAGTGACACTGATATCAGGATCCCCATTATCATGCACCTCCAGCTGGGAGTGATAATCGCTCGTGTGTATGGCCAGCTTTAGTTTGAATTTTATTGGTTGCTACGGGTAACTCCTGCTTTTTCTGTAAGAAGCTTTAGTAAATTAACATTTTGTTGAGAGATTGTATAGCTCCCCATTACTGACCAATGCAATGGCCCGTGTTTTAGGTGCCCCTGGGGGTGTCTGACCCGTGTGTTGTGATATTGAGGGTGTTATCAATGTGCTGCAGGTACTGGGACGCTCTGCTGGACATGTTATGGCCTCGTTTCCAGCATATTCTGGAGCTGAACATACAGAGTATCCGCAACACGGACCCTCAGAAGCTGGGAACGCTGGACACAAGACCCCACTATGTAGGAGCTTCTTCCATATACCTGTCTTAAGACAACGTCTTCTGTCTACACCAATCACAGTCTCTGTGCCCTTTTATAGATAACCCGACGCTACGCTGAGTTCTCCTCCGCCATCGTTAGTATAAACCAGACGTTTTCCAATGAGAAGACCAACGTTCTACTGGGGCAGCTGCAGGTAATATCACAGGGGGTGGCTGCGGACACAGCATACCACGTCAGTAATGTTACACAGGCCATGGTGGGATAGAAGACCATTGGGGGGGCATTGAACTCTTCAGAGTAGAATTATGAATCTTGATTTGTGTTTCTGAATAAGGACGGGGGGGACTTGCCGTTCTCTCAGCCGCATATTATGAAGTGTAACCGGCGACAGGAGTGCCATGAATGAAGATCCAGCGTTAGGTTTGATAGTTGGTATGATGGTGCTTTAGACAGACATTTATAATCCTCCAGTGAGACTCCGTGGTTCCTGGTTCTCTAGTTTTACTAGCAAAAGGCACAACCATTGTGACCACATTCAGCCCCCGCACGCACGAGTGGGCTGAATGAACTGGAGGGCCATGGCGTTTACGAGCAAAGGGGCAGTGCTTCCCCTCCGCCCGCTAATCTAGGCGGAGGAAGCATGCAAAGTGTACAGCGTGGGTGTCACCATCCAGTTACGAGCGGATCAGCGGTTGGACAAACGGCTGATCCGCAAGTGTGACTTATGGCAGCGTAAGTTACGTTTGTTACAAACGAGAGAGCGGAGTGACAGGAGGAGGGGGTCAGTTCCCTCTCTCATGCGGACTGACAAACCCCCCAGACGTGCAGAGATCTGGATCCGGTCCTCTGAGAGAAAGTCCATGGCCCAAGACAGGACGTGTCTGCAACAAGGCTGTGTACAGACAGGACTGAGCGCCTCTTCACAGGAGATCGACGCCTGTCTTTCCTGGTAGAGATGGGAAGGATCTTAGGGTTTAAGTGGTAGATCCAGAACTACGTTTGCCGTACGTTTTTTCGCGTAGCGTATTTTCATGTGCCTAAATTCTAAACACTCCCCTCGGCACACCCCTTGAATGTACGTATTTTGTCAAGATACGCTTTCCAAACCCTACCTCAACTTTTGCCAACGTAACCGCAGTGATCCGCACACGTACGTATGGGCAACACGTATTTACACAGCTAAGCACGATTTACGCAGCTAAGCACGCCCATACTGTACACTTTAAATACAAACCCCTGCCTACTTAACGTAATTCAGACGTATTTTGTACTAACGTAAAATTGGCACGCCCACACGTAAGGATTTACGTGACAATTATGTGAATGGCCCATATGTTCACAATTACGCTATGCTTCTGAGCGTATTTTCTATGGTGCGTATGCGCAGTACTTACCAAAAGGCGAATTTACGTCTCCGCCACGCGTAAATTCACTCACAAGCGTTGTTCTGGATCTGGGCCTATGAGGTTAATGTTTCTTTGGGCCAGGAAATGAATGATGGGTTATCTGACCGATCTCACCGGAGTTCACACAGGTTGGGTTCTGGCCAGTGCCGATAGAGAACTGGAAGTCTGCTTGAATATGCTTCAGGGCAATTGATTTTCATCAACCTCAGCTTCCATGTGACGTCCCTGATCCCTTCCATGTGACATCCAGACCCTTCTCCTCTGCTTCCTTCTTAGGTGGAAGTGGAGAATTTCGTCCTTAGGATGGCTGCAGAGTTCTCCTCCAGGAAGGAGCAGCTCATCTTCTTGATCAATAACTATGACATGATGCTGGGAGTCCTCATGGTAAGTACCATTATTTCCGTCTTTCTATGGAACCTTCCTGCATCCATCCTACATTACTGATATCGCTGTCCCTTTCCAGGAACGAGCGACGTCAGACAGTAAAGAGGTGGAAAGTTTCCAGCAGCTGCTGAGTGCGCGGACCCAGGTCAGTGAATACAAGAGTTATAGGCTTCTCCGTAACGGTCGCTTATTACAGCAACTTATTCCTCCAATTCCGTTTCTCCTCCCCCTCTATTCCACTTTGTTTTCATAGACTAGATTTGAAGATTGGGAGCAGGGATCCAAGCATTTGTGGGAGCACTTGGGACACCACTTCCATATCTGTGTCTAGTTGGTTCTTAATGCTTATTCTAAACTCTGCCTTATGCTTATCTTTCTCTGTTAGGAGTTTATAGAAGAGATTCTATCTCCGTCCTTCGGGGGAATGATTTCCTTCGTAAAAGAATCTGAATCTCTTATCGAGAAGGGTCAACAGGATCGTCTTCGGAGTGAGGAAGGTGAGCGAGTTCTCTAAGACCCATGTCTGTCTCTTGTGAGCGACTGCACGGATCACTAATTGGCTCGCTGCTTCTTCCAGCTCGTGTGGCACAACTAGTCCGTGGCTTTTCCTCCACGTGGAAACAGGCGGTGGAGACGCTGAGCCAGGATGTCATGAGATCATTCACAAATTTCAAGAACGGCACCAGTATAATACAGGTAAAATATATTTCTGTGTCGAGGGACGGTTTGGCCTTAGGAGACAACCACTTCACAGGGGTAGATATCAAAAGGTCACCATTGCTATACAAGCTGCTCAAGTGGGCCACACACTATACAGTAATCAACTAATGGGCCCAGT
>WWET01000504.1:602252-620957 GCA_011038615.1 Limnodynastes dumerilii
GAAAGAGTCTAAGGGAGGGCTGCTTCACAGGACGGGTGGTGGGTGGGTGGAAAGGGCAGACTAGATGGGCCAAGTGGTTCTCATCTACTGTCAATTCTATGGTTGTTTACATACAGAAACTATTTACAGACAGGCATTTGGAAAAGCAATAGGCGGCATTGAAGTCACGGTATTTGCTATATATATTTCACTGGGTTTATTTATGGGCCGCAATAACAGATGTTGATTGAAATGCTACCGGCATGGTATTTATCTGTCAATACAGGGCACCCATACTTGCTAGAAGATACACTAAGAACCTCAGTTAAGCGCAGGATGACACCACTAATAGATAACACATGTAACCTATGGTCTACAATGTATAGAGATGATGACCCCTAGGGGTGTGTTTAGAAACCGCTGTATGATACTGACCCGCTGCGCAGCGCAGTGACAATGCAATCAGAACAGAAGCGGTGCAGACACTCTTTGGTGGTCATCGTGTTCTTCAGCATGTCCAGGCAGATAGGACACATGAGCTCACTATGCAGGCTGCGCGGGGACACCGCTATCTCTGTGCCGTCCATGATCGCTTCCTATGGTGACAGATAAGAGATCAATGTGCTGTACCGCTAATAAACTCAGATATTAGATGCTGAAGCGGCACTGGGCGTACCTGCGGAGTGCGATGCAGCTCATATAAGCTGAGCTCCCATGTCTTACTGGAGCACTGCGCACTCACCGGAGTCGCCATCTTGCTGCCAGTCTACAAGGACAAAAAAAAAAGTTTATTTAAAGGATGCTGAGCCCCTAAAACAACTTCTGCCACATTAACTTGTTTCTTCAAATGTTTTTATATTCAAAATTACAGCTTCAACAAGTAAAAAAAAAAAAAAATAAGCAGTTAAATTTTTTTTTAAAACAGCCTAAAACTCAATGTATAATATTTATCACTGACACCAGCTCACCTATACCACTGCACACTGCTGATGTTTTTGTTATTGCTCTATTTTTATTAGTTTTTAAACCACTAATATCCAATGTATACACCTAATACAATTGTATTATATAGAAAACAAAAAATAAGTGATCTACAAATTGCCCAAAAATATTATGCATTAACTTTTATTGCACAACATTCAACAAAATAAAATGCATCGCTGAACCACCCCTGGAACTGGGAACTCCCCTAATCCTTAGAGTACACCATTTATAAAATATTCTATAAGGAAAACATCTAAGAGTCCCAGAATCAGGTGAGATGGAGAAAGTGGGACAAATCAATCCCTCAAATCTGTGCTAATAGCCAAGGCTAGGGAGATCTAGGGGGGAAAGGGGGACTATAAGCCCCAGCATCCTCTGCTAGGCAGCAGCTAGTATTAGGGTAAGTTGTAGACCTCAACCATATACAGCTACAATCCTCCACATGACTCACTTGCTGGTGGTTACTATTAGGGTTATCAGTGGATCTCTACATGTAGAACTATAAGTCCCAGCATGGCAGAAGTGTGTGCTAGGGAGATCTATGACCCTACACTTTGAGAACTAAAGGTCCCAGTCAGTGGAGTCATTTTGTGTTCCCATTTCCCCCAATATACTCAGTATAGTTTAAGCCATTGCTAGACCAATTTCTTTAACTGGGAGTACTACAAATTCCAGCATTTCCTGCCAGTGACCATTCACACGTATTGTCACAAGCCCAGCATTTCCTGCCAGCACCGGCTGGGACTTGTAGTTCTCCACTAGGTGGCGCGCCAGGCTCCCTGCTCCTACATAAACATGAAGGAGCCGCTGCTTCACCGTGCACCAAGGTCTAATGCCCCAGCCCCCACAAAGGTCACCCGCACTCACGTCACACGTATATGTACCCGGAACGTGCGTCCAGACGCTTCACCCGCCCCCGTTCCCGACAACCCCGGGCCTCGGTGAAGACCAGCGAAGGGGGTAAAAAAAAAAAACAACACAGGAAGCGTGCCTTCTTCCGGTCACACGTCACTTCCGCCGAGACGAGCCCTATCCCAGACACAGGAGCTGAGAGGCTGCAACACCAAGCTGAGAAACCGCGCCCCTTAGCTGGAACCCGCCAATCAGAATGAAGCAAAAAAAATACCTCCCCGCCTACCAACAGTCAATGTTAATTTCCATCCAATCAGCTCCTTCAGGCGGGGAGATAATAACCTGTCTCAACGTTTAGGAGCCCGCCCTTAAATAAGGCGGGAACCATGTGTATAATGTAACCTTGATGCAGTCTGCCTGGGCTATAGATCCATATTATTATTATTATTATTATTATTAATATTATTATTATTAATAAAAGTCACTGGAAACAAACAACTGACATTTTAATTAAGGCACCATCATACAACATCAATTTCAGACAACTGTTGTGAATACAATGGCTATAACTGATGAATAATAAACTGCAATGTTCTATGATAACTATGTATTAAATTGGCCAGTATAAACCAATTTCCTACTGTAAACAGTCACATCTCCTCCTATTATATAAATTCCCTTTATAATCTCAATTTGCTACATATCATTCACAGTGTTTATAAAAAAATACATAATAAAAATTGATAATCTATTAAAAAATTGAAACACTTTAATATTTCCCAAATCATAATTAAATGATTTGCATGAAATGTTTTTCATTTTCTACTGACCAGGTTATATGGTAAACAATGTTCTTGGAAACTAATAATCGTTCATTAAAGCACCTGTCATCGAATAAGATAAGTCAGGACTGGATCCTAAAATCTGCAAAGAGCTCCAAACTCTGCGTGGGCACCAATAGCTGATCCCCACTGTAACCATACATTTGTGCAAGTGTTTGGAAAGCCACTCCCTTTGCCTGCACAGACATCTAAAATTTCCGATCCGTTCACCCTGAAACTTCTGGAAGAATCTGAAGTCTGGATCGGACACATCCAATCTATTTTCCAATCTGACCACTTGAAAAAACGTCTAACATACCCTCCAACATGACCCATTCCATTAGGTACAAAATACTCTACTTCTCAGTTTTCAACTGTCAGTTACTATGGTAACCACCTTTGTTGTAGAGGCAAATAGTTTTTTAAATATCAGTTAATTAATTTAAACCAGGTGAGTGACAATTGGAAGCTCAGGTGCGGAGTATATTGCATCTTATGGAATGGGTCATGTTGGAGGGTCTGCGTCTAATTGTCAGAAGTCTACATCTGGTTTTCAATTAACAACTTGTTTTCCATGAAAAGTATAATGATAATAATGATAATGGCTGAAGGTTGTATACATCTAGCACAGAGCACAAGGATCAGTCTTACTGGGCACAATTCAGTTTGCTGCCAACACAGAACCAATGCCAAAAGACCCATTTCATTAGGTACAATTGAATCCGCTCCTGTGCTTCCAACTGTTTGCTTCTTCAACAAAGGTGGTTACCATAGTAACTGACAGTAGAAAACTGAGGAGCAGAGCTATTTGTACCTAATGGAATGGGCCATTTTGGAGGGTATGTGCAAGGTGCACAATTTCCTGTCATATATGGTGGCGTCTCAGCGCAATTCTTTGCGATGTGAAAGCATTGCAGAAGGACTTCAGCCATGATTGAATACCCCATTGTGTTTACAGAAATCCCAGTGGACAATAGGTTCTTACTAATATAACTATATTATAAATATAGCTAATATATTTGCTTATCTTCTTGTGCATGTCAATCAAATTGCACCCACTTTTCCTCACTGTGCATGCATGCTAATCTGTGCTAACCATTCAGAATACATTCTTACTGGCCCAAAATTAAGAGCAATGACACTCCCCACAGAGAGGCAGATTCAATTTATAGTATATGAATTCCCTCTTAATGTCCGTTCAGACTTCTGTCTTCAAATCACGTGTATTCTGGGAATACACGTGATTTGGGGTCATTAAGGTAGGCAAGACTGTGTACACGTGGGTGGATCATCATTGGAAGGATTCTGTTTTTGCCACGTGCAGGCAGCAAGTTGATATCTGGGACGAGAACCGCTCAAGTCCTATGCGGACCTACACTTGGGGAGTTCACAGTATATCTCATGTCCGGTTTAACCTTGTTGAGGTAAGTCAGTTGTGCTTTGTTCATAGCATTTGTTGATAATCAGAGAGTTTGTCTAATACAGTACTTATTTATAAGGGACAGATTCCACGCAAGGTTCTGCAATCACTGCACCCGGTACATAAATCATCACAGACTTGAACACCTCAGTAGCCATGGTTCTGGTATAGATCATATGGCAGAACCATCTCCCCTCACTCATGTGAAAAGACTCCCATCTTTTTCTTCCTTTCCCCTCTCCTCCGCTCACACCAGCAGTCCACTTCCTTCCCCCTCTCCTCCGCTCACACCAGCAGTCCACTTCCTTCCCCCTCTCCTCCGCTCACACCAGCAGTCCACTTCCTTCCCCCTCTCCTCCGCTCACACCAGCAGTCCACTTCCTTCCCCCTCTCCTCCGCTCACCATAATAATATACAGTACAGACATATAGGGCAGGGATGGACAGCATAGTACATAATAATATACAGTACAGACATACAGGACAGGGATGGACAGCATAGTACACCCTCTTGTCACCCTCTGCTACCCTTTTACCCATCCCCACCTGGTGACTCCCTCTCAAGCTCTCACTGTGCTCTATCCCCTCCTCCCTGATCTACCAAGCTTGACACCTTGCATTTTGCCCTGCATTCTGTGCTTGCTTCATTTTATTGTAATTTTGTGATATTTTTATACAATATAAATATAAAAATATCACAAAATTACAATAAAATGAAGCAAGCACAGAATGCAGGGCAAAATGCAAGGTGTCAAGCTTGGTAGATCAGGGAGGAGGGGATAGAGCACAGTGAGAGCTTGAGAGGGAGTCACCAGGTGGGGATGGGTAAAAGGGTAGCAGAGGGTGACAAGAGGGTATGAAGTGAGGGGGGAGTGGTGGAGGAGGGCCCTGCTCATGTGAGCTAATGCACTATGTGGGAGGGAAGAACTTACAGAAGACATAAGCAGAGGGAAGGAAGTGGACTGCTGGTGTGAGCGGAGGAGAGGGGGAAGGAAGTGGACTGCTGGTGTGAGCGGAGGAGAGGGGAAAGGAAGAAAAAGATGGGAGTCTTTTCACATGAGTGAGGGGAGATGGTTCTGCCATATGATCTATACCAGAACCATGGCTACTGAGGTGTTCAAGTCTGTGATGATTTATGTACCGGGTGCAGTGATTGCAGAACCTTGCGTGGAATCTGTCCCTTATAAATAAGTACTGTATTAGACAAACTCTCTGATTATCAACAAATGCTATGAACAAAGCACAACTGACTTACCTCAACAAGGTTAAACCGGACATGAGATATACTGTGAACTCCCCAAGTGTAGGTCCGCATAGGACTTGAGCGGTTCTCGTCCCAGATATCAACTTGCTGCCTGCACGTGGCAAAAACAGAATCCTTCCAATGATGATCCACCCACGTGTACACAGTCTTGCCTACCTTAATGACCCCAAATCACGTGTATTCCCAGAATACACGTGATTTGAAGACAGAAGTCTGAACGGACATTAAGAGGGAATTCATATACTATAAATTGAATCTGCCTCTCTGTGGGGAGTGTCATTGCTCTTAATTTTGGGCCAGTAAGAATGTATTCTGAATGGTTAGCACAGATTAGCATGCATGCACAGTGAGGAAAAGTGGGTGCAATTTGATTGACATGCACAAGAAGATAAGCAAATATATTAGCTATATTTATAATATAGTTATATTAGTAAGAACCTATTGTCCACTGGGATTTCTGTAAACACAATGGGGTATTCAATCATGGCTGAAGTCCTTCTGCAATGCTTTCACATCGCAAAGAATTGCGCTGAGACGCCACCATATATGACAGGAAATTGTGCACCTTGCACATACCCTCCAAAATGGCCCATTCCATTAGGTACAAATAGCTCTGCTCCTCAGTTTTCTACTGTCAGTTACTATGGTAACCACCTTTGTTGAAGAAGCAAACAGTTGGAAGCACAGGAGCGGATTCAATTGTACCTAATGAAATGGGTCTTTTGGCATTGGTTCTGTGTTGGCAGCAAACTGAATTGTGCCCAGTAAGACTGATCCTTGTGCTCTGTGCTAGATGTATACAACCTTCAGCCATTATCATTATTATCATTATACTTTTCATGGAAAACAAGTTGTTAATTGAAAACCAGATGGCCCCTTCCTTACGCTGGCTGAAGGCTACCCTAACTTCAGCCGGCGTAAGGAAGGGGCCATACGTTCGCACAGGAGCGTATGGCCGTCTAGCCCGCCCTCCCACCTTCATTAAACTAGCTTCCCCTGCCCACCTACACTAACCTGAACATAGGGACGCTGGGGGACGTCCCCTCCAGCGTCCCTACGGCGCTGCTATGGACGCTTGATCTACGATCGGGCGTTGCCGTAGCGACGCAGGGCAACATCTGCCCGGTGCATGCGCAGATCGGCTTTTCAGCCGATCTTACGCTTACGCCCTCCGTCCTAGCAATGGCGGGCGTAGGTCTGGATCAGGCCCTACGTAACTAACTGGCACATAGATGGCATAAATACACATGTGTAGAAGGGCATTTTGCAAAACTCCGCACCTAAGAAGCAGAAACCTTAGTTATCATTGTGGAAACACTTTTCTTCATATGTATGCACGAATCTTCATTTAAACATGGAATATCATCATCATGATATTCACACAGGAAAATGCACGGATAGTCTACAGATAACAATCCTCATGTGAAGGGGCAGGGGCGTTTTAAGAAGTGAGGGGCCCCGTGTGCAGGATTTGCACATGGCCCCCCCCCTTCCCTTACCTGAGACAGGACTGTCCAGATTTGCGGGCCGAGGCTTAACGGCGCTGTAAGCCCCGCACATCGGGACAGTCCCACCGCAGGGGAAGGGGGACTAATTTGGCATCTGTTTCTTCCCTCCGGAAGATATTAGAGGGAAGAAATAGATGCTGAATTCCCCAGGGTGCAGGATGCATGCCACAGGGCCCCCTGTTCTGAGGGGCCTGGGTGCACTGCACACCCTGCACCCATTATAGATACGCCAATGTGGAGATGATATGGTTGGATAACTGTTGAGCCATGTTGGGGATACCATGGATGGCAACGATAGAGTCAGTGTGGGGTACACAGCCGGATATCATCATAAATACAGGCCACCTGAGGGGAACAAAGAGGAAAACTCTTAGAATGTGTTTATATGACCGTCAGCTTCAGACTTTACACCAATATTAATGAGAAATATATGCAATGCCCCCTCCCCCCTCCCAGCACAACACAAGCAATGAGCCTCAGTGGCGGGAACCTCATAGCAATATGCAGGAATGACCCATAGCTCCCATATCAAGAGGATGCGGACCGGTATAATACACAGAAATACGCTTTTGGGAAAGGATATGAGCATGAAATTGCCACATTGAAGGGGATTTGGGGCTTGTCACTGGGGCAGATCCAGAACAAGGCTTCTGTGCAAATTTACACGTGGCGGACACGTAAATTTGCGATTTTGTATTTACTGCGCATGCGAACGACAGATAATATGCTACCTAACGTAACGTAAATGTGAGCGTATGGGTCATGTACGTATTTGCTGCGTAAATCCGTACGTGCGGGCGTGCCGATTTTACGTGTGGCAAAACGACGTCTAAAATACGCAATGTAGGCGGGGTTTTTCATTTAAAGTGTACAGTATGGGCGTGCTTAGCTGCGTAAGTCCGTGTTGCCCAGCGGTTACGCGGTCAAAAGGTAAGGTAGGGTTTGGAAAGCGGAACTCGGGCAAAATACGTACATTTAAGCGGAGTGCCTAGGGGAGTGTATAGAAGGTACGCACGCGGAAATACGCTACGCTAGGAAACGGATTGCAAGCGGAGTTCTGGATCTACCCTCTGTCTTTAAACCTTTATGTGAATTAAGTTTGCTGGAAAAGGACTGGAAGAAAACACAATCTTATGTAACCTCTGG
Organism: Limnodynastes dumerilii; assembly: GCA_011038615.1. Taxonomy (NCBI): domain Eukaryota; kingdom Metazoa; phylum Chordata; class Amphibia; order Anura; family Limnodynastidae; genus Limnodynastes; species Limnodynastes dumerilii. The sequence goes on from WWET01000504.1 coordinate 610,226, forward strand.
AGTTCTTACCGGTCACTTCAATACTCGCTCCTGTGATGTACCGGCTTTCCTCTGAAGCCAGGAAGGCGCAAACATCAGCAACATCTACAATAATAGTTGTGAACAGCGCTGTCAGATTGCTCTGTGAAATCAGTTACTAAAAACTATCATAAAAATCAATCTATGTTTAAAGTGATTTTAGAGGAGAAAGTCAATATAGGAGGAGAGTGCGATGAACTGCTGTAGTTACCTTCAGGTTTTCCGAGCCTTCCCAGTGGGATCATATCTGTAAACTGTGGATAAAAGTAAACTATTTACTTGCATATTGTTATATGATGATTTAAAGGCATGATCCAATTTATGATCTATGAGACATGAACAAACTAGAATTTAGAGTCATGGAAGAAATTGCATTTAGTAATGTTGGACCGGACTGCTGATCCGCACGTTGGCATTAAGGCAGCGTATCTGCCATAAAGTCCACCTGAGAGAGGGGAGTGATATGGGGAGTTCATTTTCCTCTTCCGTGCAGGTTTAATCACCCCCGCATGTACGGAAAGCGTGCAGGGGTGTATATGATTCGTTGACAGCAAGAGAGGATAGGATGGTTTTAAATAGCAGGTAAAATGGTGTTAGAAGATCAGGAAATAGAACATGGAAACAAGATAGCTGTGGATTACAAAAGTTAGAAGATTGGCCAATCAGGTTAAGGAGCAGGACCAGCCAATCAGAGTGAAGGAGGTGGTTCTGCTAATTTGCACCACCCTCCCCCAAGGAATATGCTGCAAAAATGTGAATTATTTCTGTGAAAACCAGTGCTTTAAACAAAAATTGTCCATGCATAATGGCAGTGGACTTATTTAAGAGACAACTACCACACAATCATAATTATCAATAAAATAATGAAAGTGTTCCGTATCTCTATCCTTTAAGCTTACTGGTTATTTGTAACACTGAGGTTACCTCAAGACCCCTCTTATTATATAGGGGGAGTCCATTCTTAGCCCCATAGGGAATTGCTGACGCTATTTAATTTTTTGGGAATAGGTAGGCTTTATATTCGTATTATACATTAGGTTGTACCTCATTACTACACCAGTTTATTATGTACAATATATGCTATGCCTACCTTACATTGTATTGTAACTACTTCTGTGCCTCTCAATAAACAATGAAAAAAAACCCCCAAAAAAACACGTTGCAGTTGACATCAAGGACCGGTCCTGCACAATAACGTAGGGCGGCTATACATCTGATCAAATGTTTCTGCGGGTCATAAGCGTTGAAGACCATTTACATGACTAATAATGACTGTCAGCACCAGATGGAAGGCAGAGAAAAGGAAAACAGAAAAGTAAGGTCCTACTAGAACACAGGTATTGTCCTCATCATCTCACTTTGTCCAGGACTTTCTGTGGGACTTTGTCAGTCATCGGTGTGGCGATAAACCCTGGCAGTACTGTGTTACACCGGATGCCAAACCTGTGCGTTGGAAGAAGGATGGTGACAAGACATAAACATCGCATCCTCACAGTCATGAGTAAAGCTGGTTTAGAACAATGGCTGAAATCCAGACAGAAATAGGAATTGTGACCCATTATCTCCGAGATTCTTAGCTATTACTGTGTATAAGAACATTGGGGTAGATCCAGAACGCCGCTTGCAATCCGGTTTCTAGTGTAGTGTATTAACTTACACTCCTCATGGCCCTCCCCTTGCATGTATGTACTTTGGCCGCTTTGCACTTTCTGAACCCTACTTTAACTTTTGGCAGCGTAACCGCTCTGATCCGCGCACTCACGTATAGGCTGTCTGTAGTCACGCCGCTAAGCACGCCCATACTGTACTATTTAAATGCCAAAACCCGCCTTTGAAACATCATTTCGGGAGTCGTAAGACTGGCGAGCCCCCTCGAACGAATTTACGCAACTGATACGTGAAAGACCCTTACGCTCAGAGTTACGTTATGTAGCGAATCATCTGTCGTGCGCATGCTCTGTACATACCAAATTGCGTTTTTACGTCTCCGCCAGGTGTAAATACGCACGTTGTTCTGGATCTGCCCCATTAGGATTAAGCTCTTAAACTCATCACATACTCATAATGAAAATATCATAGCATTAAATTATATGTCTTTATCATCTGGAAGTCCGGAATGAAAGTCAAAGTAACCAATGACCCAAAACTGTCAGGTCCTTGTTATTGTACGGTGCAATGGTACTTTGTATCATTATTCCTTGGCTCACCCCTGGTTAATATTTTGACCACTAGTGGGCAGCATCTGCATGGAACATTCATATTTATTAAAACTTTACAAGAAAATGCCTCTAGTTTATTTTCTGCCAAGCCTGATGGTTAAAAATAACATGACTCAAGAAAATACGCCAGCAAGCTGTTCCGTTATATACACCAGTGATTGAAGGGAAGGGACAGGTATTAGTTCCACACTCACTTGGAGAGTTCCTTGGCTGCAGTTCTTGTCAGACCTTCAACTCCCGCTTTAGATGCTGCATAATTTGCCTGCCCGAGATTGCCCACCTGTAACAACCACAATATATATTGTACAGTAACGATGGGAGAAACCTGCAGCTGCTTTGTAACACTGCGCATGCTCAGAGATTCGTGAGATTCCATGCTAAAAGATCAGAGCGCATTTCAACCCAACCAGACTTAAGACCAGTGATCCATCTGGCAGAGGGCTGGGTTGAGTTCACAAGTGGGCTTCCATTATACTGAACTTACAGGGGTGCACAGGTACAGTAGCTCTCAGTGGAGCTGATCCAGACCCGCTACTGAAGTTAAGGGAAGTCCCCATGGTCTTCTTTCTTTGTTTTTTTGTATATTATGTGTTGTAAATTTTAACGATTGTAGTAAAAGTTATATTTTATTGAAGATGTCTTTTTTATTTGTTTTAAGGTTAACTCCTTATGCTGGAAGATCCATTCACAAAAAAAGCTTATGCCGCTTATGAATATTTGGATTTTAGAACATTCGTTTTGAACTAGGACCTTGATTTATTTATTCATATTTTTTTATGATTATTTTCATCATCATTTTTCAATTATTCACAAGATTTTATTTGAAGATCATTTATTGGCACATATATATATTTTTTTTCACCTATAAACATTGGGACATATATTTTTTATTACATTTTTTTTATTTATTTTTTTCAGTCATTATAATGAGTTTAAACTGTCTTTTCTTTTTGAAGAATTTCACCCCTTTATAACACAAAAACCTGTTTCACTTTGAATACTATTTATTTCTGCGTGTCTGTCATCACTCATATAATACTGTTATTCTGCACTTTATTAATATAACGTTTGGACCATACATCACTTCATTTACCACTTTGGGTTCTTTAGATATTTCATTTAGATATATACTGTATCTCTTTGCTCTAATACTGCACTTTGGATACATTATTGAAGCACTTTAGTTTGTGGTTTTCCTTTTATGAGTTTTTTAACCCTCAGCAATGACATATTTATCTCTTTTAAATTGTATCTGTTGATTTGAGAAGTTTGGGACTTCTTATTAATGTGATTGGAGCTGCAGAGTTAGCGCTGTATCAGTGTGTTTTAAAGATTTTACCCAGACCCACGTTTGCGTCTATTTTTTAGGTGGAAGCGCAGTGGAATTCCATACTGCGCATGTGCAGAACGAGAGCAAGCACAGAAAGACAGACGCAAGGCGACACATCCGCTTGTGATGCCCCCGTATACTATGTGTTAGTGCAATGGTGTTATCCCTGATATCTAAATGAGAAAGGGGGCGTGTCAGTGTTTCTGCGCAGTAGCCGGTCGTAGTTCCTGCACTTTCGCCAAACTCTTACACCAGCTCAGGGGACGGTGTAGGTGTAAGACGGAGGACGTTTTTAAGAATGAAATGGCCCTATTTGTACTATAAACACAGCCCTACACATGTAAAATCATACACAAAGATTAAACTGATAAATAATTGCATTTATAAAATATATTTCTGGTCATACACTACACAATAGATATTAATATTTTTAAGCCTGAATAGTAGCATAATATATAGACATGTTTAACCAGAGATACATATTTTAAAGGAGTGTTATTTGATTGTACATAAAAAAAAAAAAAAACCATTTAAACCATGCAAACTTGTATAGGCTTCTGCTTTACACCTCACAGCCTCTGCCCATACGCAGACTCTCCAACATGATCCATTCCACTGGGTAAAAAATACTCTGTTCCTGAGCTTCCAGCAATCAGTTACTATGGTAACCGCCTTTGTTACTGAAAATGTATTTTCAAACATCAGATAAGTCGTTAAAAGCAGGTGAGTGACAGCTGGAAACTCAGGACTGGAGTGCTGTGTACCAGGTGGAAAGGGACATGTTGGAGGGTCTGCATACAAATCCGTTTGCATGTTTCAATCAAGTGCCTGTTTTCAATATGTCCTATCCAGAGCTGTGACTTTCGTAATTCTGCATAGAACGCACTCAATTTAAAAGATTTGTGCTTCCATTATGCAAAATCACTGGATCAGCTCCAGAGCTGCATTTCAGAGCTAATCACAGTCTTTCAATAATTTTTATTCTCATTGAGCACTTTCTCATCATTTTACTGATTTTATCCTCTCACCTTTCCCACAATGCTCCCGATATTGATGATGGAACCTCCGTTATGTCCGGTGGCCACAATAGCTCGTGCCACGGCTTGTGTAATAAGGAATGGACCCTTGAGGAAATGAATAAGAGAGGACACAGTGATGTAGTGAGTAATTCTCGTGAAGACATGCTGATCCTATGAGATTTCCTAAGAATAAATGCATAAATAATGATTTTTTTTCACATTCTTTGTCCCTGTACTATTTATAATCGCGCCGGTACCCAGACATCTAAAACAAACTATAGACCTTTCCATTGTAGATAAGAAACGTCCTTTAAAAGTCTATCTAAAACACTTAATACAGAGTTTGAAAATATGAGGAAAACAGGTGAAAAGTTCCACCTGGGAATGACCAGGTTGAATTGCAGAAGAGGCAAATTCATCTGTCGGAAACAGTATTAGAGATGAGAGGTGATAAATAACAGTGTGATAGTAATGCTGGTCAGTATCTGTGTAATAATATAATAGTATTAGATATGAGAGGTGATAAACCCAGACATCTAAAACAAACTATAGACCTTTCCATTGTAGATAAGAAACGTCCTTTAAAAGTCTATCTAAAACACTTAATACAGAGTTTGAAAATATGAGGAAAACAGGTGAAAAGTTCCGTTCCACCTGGACCAGGTTGAATTGCAGAAGAGGCAAATTCATCTGTCGGAAACAGTATTAGAGATGAGAGGTGATGTTTCTTAGCCCAAGTCTAAAAAACATTGTAATAGTAACTCTGGTCAGTATCTGTGTAATAATATAATAGTATTAGAGATGGGAGGTGATAAATAACAGTGTGATAGTAAAGCTGGTCAGTATCTGTGTAATAATATAATAATATAATAGTATTAGAGATGAGAGGTGATAAATAACAGTGTAATAGTAACGCTGGTCAGTATCTGTGTAATAATATAACAGTGTAATAGTAAAGCTGGTCAGTGTCTGTGTAATAATATAATGATAATATAATAGTATTAGAGATGAGGTGATAAATAACAGTGTAATAGTAATGTTGTTCAGTAACTGTGTAATAATATAATAGTATAAGAGATGAGAGGTGATGTCTCCTAGTGTAGGTATAAATAACAGTGTAATAGTAACGCTGGTCAGTCTCTGTGTGTAACAAACTAAAATTAAATATTCTCCCTGCATGCAAAGAATAACATGATTTTCCCACCCCCTGAAAATCATCATGGTTGCACCCATATCAGAATATCTGCTTCCTTTTTTATTACCTTGAGGTTGACTTTCAACACAGAATCGAAAGCTTCCTCCGACAAGCGAAGCAGAAAGTCGTCTCTGGTGATCCCAGCACTGTTAACCGCAACACGAGGAACGCCAGAGAACCGAGTCTAAGGAGAGGAAGAGACACTTTGTAAAGCTCTAAGCTTGTGTTTCCTATGGCTGCCAGTGTTTGCCCCCATTACTACCTGTATCTGTTCCATTAGAACGTTGACACTATCCATCTGGGACACATCGGCTGCAAAAGCGCCATGGTCCTGCCCTGGTAATTCTCGCGACAGAGTCTGTAGTGTTTCCTTAGCAGAGTCGATGTTTAAGTCAACAACAGCAACGGAAGCGCCTTCTTGTGACAATCTCTGAGAGACAGCTCGTCCGATTCCGCTGCCTCCACCTGACACGGGAAAGCAGAGAGTAAATCAAGACAAACATTACACATTTACGCCAATCTCTCCATTACGCCAGACGACAAAATTGTTTTGTTACTTTCCCCCCCTCCCCCAACATTCATGTAACAAAAATAAAAATGCTGTGAAATACTGTGTTGGTTAAGGGTATTATATTAATGCTATCAAATACCAGCGCAAAAGATATAAATCTGATTGGATAGTGCACTGGGCGGCAGTGTTCTATATATAGTGTATAATATACTATAATACTGTAGACTGAGAGAGAATGCAGAGTTGCAGAGACTTAACCCAGCACCTCTGTTGGAAGTGTCAAGGGCCATTAGTCTGGACGGGTGTGGTTCGCCGTGGCGATAAATGCTGTGTTGGTTAAGGGTATTATATTAATGCTATCAAATACCAGCGCAAAAGATATAAAGCTGATTGGATAATGCACTGGGCGGCAGTGTTCGGGTGTCTATACTATAATACTATGGACTGAGAGAGAATGCAGAGTTGCAGAGACTTAACCCAGCACCTCTGTTGGAAGTGTCAAGGGCCATTAGTCTGGACGGGTGTGGTTCGTCGTGGCGATGATAAGATTTTAGACAGATCATATTGCGGCAATGCAAAGACGGTGATTTTTCGCCAGTTTAAGATGAGAAAGCGTGGACACTGAGTATTTAGGATTTAAAAGCTCTGCCGGTGACAGGTAGTATTTTCCGTTAACCCTTTGCCCTAACCCTCACCTTCTTGTAACCGTCCCCTCTCTGTAGCCTAACCCTAATCTTCAGCTTCTAGAAGCCTGTCGAGGAGAATACAATTAGCTATTGGGAACGGTACCTTGTCTTAAAAAGGCCATTCTCCACAGTACCTGTTCCCTTGTTATTCGTTTTGAAACTCAGATAATCGCAGCGGCAGCTAGATCCTGTCTGGATGTTATTTAAATATATCTGTATAAAATATATCTAGTGATTAGCATAAACCAGTGGCCCCCAAACTGTGGGCCCAATTGTATTGTGATGCTCTTACAGGGGTGCGAGCCCCGTACACTGACCGGCAGAAGACTCACAAAGGAGCTGCAGGGAATATTTTTATAATGGGTACAAGGAGTCCCCTTGACACCTGCCCTGCACCAAAAATCCAGCGTAATCAAAGGGTCTGCAACTACTCGCATGGGTGTGTGAAAGGGCCCCCTCTGGATAGGCAGTGGCTGCTGTGTGGGTGACTGGTCCACGAGGGAGAAAAGATAGACTGGGAACATTTCAGCCTCTTATAGGGCCGCAGAGAGTGATGTCATGATAGAAGTCTTATGATATTGCTGAGGGCCCTGTCGTTCTTCAGTCCTGCTTAGATGGACTGTAGTAGCTGTCACTGGTGAGAAGATGTAATCATTTCTCCCCCATCCCTTAATTTCTGGTGCTGGGTGCAGAGCCAAGCTGACGTGACGTTCTTATAACTAGCGCAGATCATGTGACCAGTATATTCTATTCTCGGGAAATGAAATATTTTGTGTTATTGGCTTTGACTTTGAACCCCAAGGGCACAAAGGGGCGCAAATCTCGGGACTCTCTGTGTTGGTGTCTATGCACATCATCAAGATTTCTCCTGAGATCCTTTAGGATTATTAAAGGTTTATCCAGTAGATTTTTTTTATTAAGTGTCCTATATATAGAAATTTGGTGATTCTAAGAGCTAAATATTTATTAAGTTGTTTTGAACCAACTACTTAAAAAATGTAACAGCTCAGTAATTATTTTGTTAGAGGTGAGACCCTAATAGTGCCTCGATCTGAGAATGTTTTAGAAGCACTGCCTTAAACAGATCCACTATTTTCCTGTAACACACTTTGCACATTACAATGATGATCCACATTTCTTTGTATAGCGCCAGAATACTCTGTAGCACATTACAATATCCTCATGAGTGGTACAGCAATGTTATAGAGTTAGACTACAGCTTAAGGGGTAGATCCAAATCTCTGGCTGACAGGGGAATTACGCACGCTGCTTGAGTAGTTCCCATCAGCTATGATGTGCACATGCATATATCGCCAACACGTGTGCATTATGTACGCCGCCCGGTACGACAGAGGGGCCCTTCTATTTATGATTGTCATATCTCCGCCATATAGACGGAGATAAGCATGGTAATTAGTAGTCGAGACGGGGGAAGGCCCATCACGACTACATCTGCAGCCGTAAGGCTACAGACCTAGGGCCGGATCCAGAACTACGTCCATCTTCCATAGACGGACGTAATTCGATGAACAATAGCTACTGTGTTTCAATACGTAGATTGCGTATATGCGGTTTTTTAGACCGCATATAGGCAATTTACGTAATCTACGTATCGAAACGTTTGGCAGATTACGTACAATAGCTACTACGCATGCACAATAGCTATTGTTCATTGAATTACGTCCGTTTATGGAAGACAGACGTAGTTCTGGATCTAACCCCTAGTCTTTAAATTTAAGGTAGGAATCTGGACACACACATAAGTGCCCAGATGCACTAACTTGATCGTACAGAGGGACCTACGGAGAGAGAGAGAGAGAGAGAGAGAGAGAGAGAGAGAGAGAAAGAGAGATGTGTGCAAAATAATTGAATCAGCAAATTTTTTACGTTCAATTGCCGGCGAAGGCGTCGTATTTTTTCCGACGCAATCTTTTTGAAAACTTCGCCTACAATTGAATCGGGCCCAGAGAGTGAGCAATAGATTTATAAAAGGCAGAGAAGAGGGAGAGCAATAATCAGCCACAGGTAAGAAAGATGAGAGAGAGAGAGAGAGAGAGAGAGAGAGAGAGAGAGAAAGGCAAGGTCAGAGGTACATGAAACCATGAGAAAGGCAAATCACAGAGAGGTAGAGGTCAGAGAGGGACATTTAAAGAGACACAAATGTAAATGCTCAGAGACAGGTGTGTACATTTCAAATGCATATATAAAGTTACAGGTAGATCAGAGAGAGAGAGACAGGCACAGGTGAGACAGAAGTGAGAGACACTGAAAGACTGCTTTGAACTGTTAGAGAGCAAGGCAGATTGAGACACATGTCAGACAGAGCCAGCTCCATGTGAGACATGCTGAGCGGTCTATCACTAGATACACAATACTGTATAACACAGTAAGTGACTGGCTCTATGTTGCTGTCATTATACTGAGCATATCATGTAGTGACCTGTCACCAGAGCCAGTATGGACTTCAGCCTGATGGGGGCTGCCATGACACCTCCTCCTCCTGCAGGATCAGAGAGACGAGAGGAAGGAAGTCTCAGACCATAGAGTGGGGATGAGGAAAGAGCGTCTCTGCCCATGTTAATCATTCACTGCATCACATAATAATGTGCTTCTCATTCACAAGCATAATATTCATTAGGATCTGAAGTGAAAGGTGTAGGATGAATGCAATAACTGGTCACTATATAATAAGACAGCCTTATGGTGGAGTGTTATGCGCTTCTTTGTAATTCATATAATGTTGCTCATACATAACATATTTAATAGTGAATTATCTTTAATTATCTATATTGTAAATGTGTATTCTTCCTAGTGATATATATGTCAATTTTTTGCATTTATTACATGTATTTATCATGCCATAATATTTTAACATATTTTTTTTAAAGTACAAAACCAGGAGTATTTGATTTATGATATATAAAATGTCAATCATTTGACAGTTCGCTGTAAAAACAAATCTGAGACCAGTTTTAAAAATATCAAGCTTTTAAAATGAACTGATAGTTACCAATTTTTGCAAATATGGAAGATTGTAATAGCACCATGAAGGCGCTGCACCAAAGGGGTGTGTCCTGTGAATAGCTCCTCCTGGGTGTGTCTACTGTTTAAATAAAAACGTAATTGTAGGACCATAAAATAAGGTATGCTTCTCTTATTTTATATTCGCAAATGCGTACGCAAAATATTCGCATTTGCGTATATTAATATGCGATTATGAAAAATTCACGTATTGCCTGGAAAGGATGACGAGGGAATGCCACGTTGCAAAGAACGCGAAGATATGAACGCGCCCATTCATGCGATCGCATGTGTGCGAGCGCATTGGAGCGCGCCCATTCATGCGAATGCACGAGCGCGAATTTTCGCGCTCTTTTCACATTTGTATTTATAAATATACTTTCCATAAATGTTAAAACTGTGTGATTAATGGTAAATGTAAACTTTAATTTTTGCATCAGTTTAAACTCATTTAATTCATATTTCCATCGTTGTATGTTACTTTATTTAAGTTTTTACGCCAAACAAGTGATATTAATATTTAATATGTAATGTTTGTACTTGCTAGAATCCTTGCGATGAGGTGCATATTTTAGTGTTAATTGCAACATTGTCGATAAATGTATTCACAAAATATGAGCAATCCTAAAAGTATTAAATATTCCTGTTACTGTAAAGGGATCAGATTTGTTTACTTTTTATTCATTGGACAATGGGATCTCACCAATGGGATCCCAGGGATAAGAGATCATAG
>WWET01000504.1:622267-635955 GCA_011038615.1 Limnodynastes dumerilii
CTCTGCAAAACACTCCCCGCTAGCAGGAAGTGCCGGGCGCTACTGAGGCTATTACCCAGTGCCTGAAGTATCGTGAGAACGTGATCAGGCACTGGGTAATAATCTCTCACTAGCGCCGGGCACCTCCTGCTAGCAGAAGGTGATTTGCGGCGTTAACAGAAAGATTTTTTTTTTCTCTGGTTATTTTTTTACCGCTGGCTGCTGTTTTAGCGCAGCGGTAAAAAAAATAATTGAATGGGCAAATTTTTATCGCTCAATTGCCGGCGAAGGCGCCGTATTTTTACCGACGCAAACTTTTTGAAAACTTCGCCGGCAATTGAATCGGGCCCTCAGATTCCATATACTATACGTATACCTGTTTATGACAGCAACAATACAAACAACTTTACATAAAGCAAACATGGGCTGCCTACAAGACTGCCAACTCTTTCACAGGGGATGAAAACTTCTGGGATTTTTTCCATCTGCGCACCATTCGCTTTCCTCAATGTTTACTTCATGCGTGCTTCATGGAGCCTTACAAATCAACCCCAACAATAAGAAACAGATGTAGCATCTCTAGGATGAAATGAAAGTCGCATTCTTTAATCATGTCTATGCCCAGCACATTCTGGTGTAAAGTAAGCTGACCACACTGGTTGGACTATATTGGATCCAGATGGTTGAAAACGCATCACGCTTAAATCAGAAAAAGAAAACAACTTTGCTTCATCTTCGTTTAGTAAACAAAGATAGTTTTTTTTCCACTTAAATATTATTTTGCACCCTTTGGGATTACTTTTCAGGATTTCATTACAGTTATAGTTTGTTTGCCATTAAGTAAATGCACTATAAACTGTGATATTTTTTTTTTTTTTTTTTAAATAGTGCTGTTCTAATGCTCCTATTTTTCTAAGATCACACAGTAAGGACTTTATATCCCCTTCAGCTAGAGGGTAACATTATGGATGGACATGTAACAAATGCACCATTGCCGTAGCTATAATAAAACCAAATTAGATGCATTTTGGAAGCCTGAAAGGATTTGTTATGTTTCTTCAGGCAGTATTTAATGATTTATGATGTTAGAGAACTATAGTAACCCCAGACACATTTGGGGAAACTCCTCGGTGCTATCAGCCATCACAAAGAATAGCAGATCACCATTTGCAGGCATAGGCCAGTATTCAGAGTACCAGACTTAATAACAGAAGTTTGGTGTTTAGCGATTCTTTCTACCGCACATGCGTGGTAAATTTTTAACGTAATCTACGTATCTTTTTCTTACGTAGATTGCGGAAATGCGGTCTGAAAGAAAAAGATAAGTAGATTACATAAAAAAATTAATACGCATGCGCAGTATTAAAAAATGATGAACACTGGACGTATACGTTATATGTCTGGTACTCTGAATACTGGCCATATTTATCATATCAGCGCACAACTTTATCTACTTCTAAATAAAATATGTTAGAAAAAAGGGGAGACAAACATTAATTTCATCCTTTTTATTTACATTTTTTTTTTGTTCAAGTTACTTAAAAAACAAAAACAAAAAACAAAACAAAACAAGGTCTCCCAAAAAAAAAACCCAAAACTTCTCCAGCAGCCCACCGACAAAGGTTAGCTACACAAAGAGCCGCAGACCATAGCAGAGAGGACTGCACAGCAGCAATACCATTGCCTGCAGCCAGGCTTGCTTCTTCTCCGTGTAACATCAAGCATTAAAGGCCTACATCTCTGACACGAGGACATCGGCAGAACGTACAGCTGTGTATGAGCGGAGAAACTAGTGCTTAGTGCTCTGTAGCTGTATAAACTCATGTCTCGTTTCACAAATACAGATTCGTTTTATTTTCCCATCACCGCTATTTCCTCTAACTTTTTATATTCCACAATGAATGTATAAAACGTATAACACGCTGATGTCTACTGGTGATATATCATCACCTAATATCCTTAAAAAAAAAACAAATTATAAAAAAAAACCAAAAACAAAACATTAAGGATCCTGATTAACCATTCACACTAAATGATCAGTGTATAGAACAGTGTTGGCTAACCTGTGGCACTCCAGGTGTTATGAAACTACGAGTCCCAGCATGCCTTAACTGCAAAAGCAGAGCGGTTTACCTGACAAAGCATGCTGGGAAATGTAGTTTCACAACGTCTGGAGTGCCACAGGTTAGCCAACACTGGTATAGAAGCATGAATTTATGGGATGGAGGCTGTGGAATAGTGACAAGGTCTCTGCACAGTGGAGCGGATGAGACAAGTCTATGAGAGGTCAGAGATCCATGATTACGTTACTATTTGGTCCAGGAAAAAAAAATTGCATAAAAACTAAAATAAAATGGAGTACCCGAAGATATACAATATAAATCGCTGTGTGTCCAATGTGAGATAAGGCTTTTATATCACCACCGTCACACCACGCCGCCACGGATGCTACCATAGCGCATTATCTCGGCCCGGGCCCTACTGCTTCCAGACATCATAGACTTTCTACTCATATTGCGCAATAAGAACCATCATGGCCACTCCTAGAAGCAGCCCAAAGGTCTCCAGGATGGACTGAGAGGGGCGAGAGTCTTTAAGTAGCTCAGGGATGACCGAGACGGTCGCGATGTAGATGAAGCCGCCGGCAGTGAACGGCAGAATCCATAAAGTGGCTGCTTCACCGATTCCTTCCGCCAGGAGGGAGCAAGCTGTGCCCGCGAGAGCGCCCAGGGCGGTACTGAGCTGTAGCATCATTGCCTGTAATAGAGAGAGAAAGTGTTGCCCATAACAACCCATCAGATTATAGCCATCACTCCCCAACAAACGCAGAATGTGCATCTAAAGATATAATCGGTCACTCCCCGCTAAGAAACTCTGCTTTCCGAAATTGGGACATCTGAAAGTTCCTTTTCGGATAAAGCGGTTTCTATTTTTTATTTTTTTTGAATGGGCGAGTATGGCGTTCGGCATACTTCACCCGTTCACCTTCGGAAACGGTGATGTCCCTCCAGCGGCGGAGGTGCAGTGTATCGTCGGACCAAGGGACAGGTGAGTAAACTAACTGTGCGGGGTAGGGAGGGTTAGGGTCAGGCTGCAGGGGAGGGAGGGTTAGGGTCAGGCTGCAGGAGCTGCCAGGAAGGGAGGGTTAGGGTTAGAATAAGGGAGCACGGAGCTTTTAGTGCTACTGGCTGGGCGGAAACGGCTGATTCGAATATCAGCCGTTCAGACCGGAGCCCCACACCCACATATAAATATACACTGCTTTCAGTGTACAATCTACACACCGAGCTATGAATCTATTCACAAGGAAATGAACAGGATGTTATTCTATATATAAGCATTATTAACTGATCATGAGTTTGTCATTCTATACTACTGTCATATCTCAAAGCGGAGGAGCGAATGTTCCATGTTACCTTTATGTTATTTAGTAGATGAACACAGTGGACCGGATTCCGATTATGTTATGGGGCCGTTTTCCGTATACGGTGTGAAAACCGCCACAATCCTTGCGTGCATGCTACCAACTCCAATTTGGAATTAATGGGGGCTTAAAGCATGTCCACATGGCGAGAGGGGGGGTATTTGAATCGCACAGTATGGTCCTGGTTAAGTCCTTGCGTACAATACTCATTTAGGCACAGACCCCATTTTAAGTGTGGCCGGCATGCAAGGGTTAAGGCAGGGACCTGCTGGTACACTGAAAATGAGTATGAGCATGTGTTGATATATAGTGGACCTATAGCCAAAAATGGACTGGTTTCTATAGGCAGCATTCACATTACAGTTGAGAATCTTCTCTTTTATCATTATATACTTTGTTATTGAAAGGATCTTCATATTCATGTTGCAGCAAGACCTTCACAGTCCTTGCACACCCGGGACTGTCTGGGGACTGCACAGTGATAATCACAACGTGGGGATTGAGAAGCAACTACAACAAGAGGCTTTGTTTAACCTCTTCCATAACAACAGATTTTCATGTTAATGCATTTCTGATTCTCTATCAGTATCTCCACAATAAAATACATGGCTTTCAACCTGTAAGTTACATAATGAATAAAGCAGCTGCAGACACTTTTAGCATTTTTGTTAACTTCAGTTCCCTAAATAAAAATATCCACAAGCGATGGAGAACAGACAGAGGGTTCCGGCCACAGACCTTCTTCTTGGTGCAGCCGCTCTGGACCAGAATAGCGAAGTCTCCGATCTCGTGGGGAACCTCGTGCAGGAGAATGGTGATGGTGGTGACAATGCCAACATTGGTGCTGACCAGGAAGGAGGCGCCAATCGCTAAACCGTCTGTGAAATTATGGGTGAAGTCAGCGGCGAGGTTCAGGTAGCCGGAGACCGTCATATCTGTACGGAGAACAGAAGGAACAGTAAACGGAGGTGGAACATGAATAACGTTTATAACAATGAACATTCTCTATTCTCCTGTAACCTGATTGAGGGGCCTCCGCCTTCCCCTTCTTGCTGGAACTGTCCTTCTTCCTCTGTCTCACTTCTCCTTTGGCCTCTGTTGCATCGTCCTTTTCCAGTGCATATAATCTGATGTCTATTTATAACAATGAACATTCTCTATTCTCCTGTAACCTGATTGAGGGGCCTCCGCCTTCCCCTTCTTGCTGGAACTGTCCTTCTTCCTCTGTCTCACTTCTCCTTTGGCCTCTGTTGCATCGTCCTTTTCCTTGGCAGCATTGGTTGTGCTAGAAGAGGCTGCAACAAAGATACAGAGATGACAAACCTGCAAAGTCTTTTACTTCCATGCTCACCAAAATCCCAGACCAGTGCCACACCACCTAGATCACAGCCCAGGAAGAACATACAACACTCCTAGTATCAATCCCAGCACAATCCAATCACCGTGGCTGTGTCCATGGCCATTTCCCCCCTTCAAGTGACGCACAAACTTCTCCACCACGAGGAAAGCGACGATTCCCGCCAGAACCCACAGCCCGACAGACATCGTATGGGAGTGACTGTGATCTGAAAGGGGAGCAGAGGACAATTAAAAGAAATAAAAACACAATATTGCCAGAAAAAAAAAAAGATTTATTCCAATGAGCCCCAAATATCACCAATAATAAAAAACAAAACAAAAGAAAGCGAATACTCATCTACAATACAATGACTTCACTGAAGTAAATCACTCGCCACATTGGTAAACGCAGAGAGGAAATGATGGCCATTGCACAAAATGCAAGGTCATCTAAACTGCACTAGTGGCCCTATTCCATTAAACTGTGCCAAACCAGCATCCGACACGCACCACGTTAGTAACAACATCATACTGAAATGAATAATGTTCCCAATTACAGAGAATTACATGGTGGAATACAAAAGAAACTTATTATTCATTATTGCTGAGCAATAATTCAACACATTGGAACAGATTCTCAGTTGTGTTTTCCCGTTGTTTGAAGTGTTCGATAATTAAACACTATTGTGAATTTCACTGCACGGGTTTATTCCTATTAGTCTAAACATACACTGGTAAATGAATTGGCTTCTCACAAGAAAAAATAAAACGGACGTTGTATATGGCTACTTCGCCCTCTGCTACGATGTCAAGAACTTTGGGCTATGTAAAGGTTATTGTTACTGGTAAAGTAAATCAGAAGACGTTGAGAGTCCATTGTGCCGGATACTGACATACGGGCGCCAAAGGTCATCATGGTAGGGCATCATAGCGGGGTGTCCACTCCCTGCATATTCCGCCCTGTCTCGATTAGCAAGCGCACAACCTTCAATATAGGAAAATTACGTACGCAGTGTACTTAATACCCCTAGCGGCCGTTCCTTGTGCTTACTGTGCCCCATCCGTTCATTAGAATAATTCGGAGCCCTCACCGTGAGAGTGTCCATGGCCATGTGATTCGTGAGACTCTTCTACATCCTGGTGATGCGAGTGTGGCTCTGGGGAAAGACACACAGATGAAATGACAGCAGAGCTACAGGACGGCTCACCGCTACGAGGAATGAATGTTTCATACCCAGGGCATGGGGGATGAGGTGCAAAAAGGCATCTCCCAGAAGCCCCCCTGAAGCAAAACTCAGGAGCAGCTTGAGCAGGGTCTGGTGTTGGCTACTGTTGGACTGCACGGGAATCAGAAAGAGGATGAAGAAAGGGGCAGCGGAGATCAGGAGCGTGGCACCGATAGCCTGCGAGAAAAACACAGCGTTAAGGAACCTTTCTGTCCTCTGGAGACTACAGGAGCTGGAATCACAAAACAATCAATCAATGAGAAGACAGCAGATGGCCAGGAATAGGATTACTGGTGGGAACTGGGACTTATGGAACAGATGTGTAGATTGAACTATGCTACTGCACACGAGGATAAGCAAGGTTGTAGAACACAAAATTCAGGGACAGAGAGGAAGGATCAGGGATATGGATCGAGCAGCAGAGAAGACATTGAAGCACATTCAATGATAAGATGCAGAAGATACATGAATTGTTATGGATATTCAAACGTTATTTCCAGGCCTTGTAAATGATCATTGTGTTCTTACATATGTCCACAGCGTCACAGGGTCCATCTTCTCTCGGGCCCCTTCAGAGGGCGATTTAGAATCATGGCTGGTCTCTCGTTTGATACGCTCCTCTATGGCCTCACGAGACGGCGCATCTCCGAACTGCCAGCGGTTCTGAAATTCATCCATATCCCCGTGGCTGTGCCCGTGGTGAAGGTCATCATGGCTGTGCCCGTGGTGGTCGCCATGGCTGTGCCCGTGGTGGTGATTCTGTGCAAAGGCAGCACTTGTTAAGACATTTAGCACCACCAGTGCCAACAACATGGCACATGCCAAACGCCTCTTCTGACAAATATAACCCATCTCACCTGAAAGAATAAAGAATGGTTGTTATGGCATCACCCGGCTCATTCCTAGAAGCGCCCCATTCATTCTTACACAGCATGTTCTGTCTTACGCCCACAATGTAACATTTATTGACAGCATGTCCCCTAATTATACTGCCCTGTACACCCCACTATTACACAGCTTGTACCCCTGTACACCCCACTATTACACAGCTTGTACCCCTGTACACCCCACTATTACACAGCTTGTATCCCAGAACACCCCACTATTACACAGCTTGTATCACTGTACACCCCACTATTACACAGCTTGTACCCCTGTACACCCCACTATTACACAGCTTGTACCCCTGTACACCCCACTATTACACAGCTTGTACCCCTGTACACCCCACTATTACACAGCTTGTACCCCTGTACACCCCACTATTACACAGCTTGTACCCCTGTACACCCCACTATTACACAGCTTGTACCCCTGTACACCCCACTATTACACAGCTTGTACCCCTGTACACCCCACTATTACACAGCTTGTACCCCTGTACACCCCACTATTACACAGCTTGTACCCCTGTACACCCCACTATTACACAGCTTGTACCCCTGTACACCCCACTATTACACAGCTTGTACCCCTGTACACCCCACTATTACACAGCTTGTACCCCTGTACACCCCACTATTACACAGCTTGTACCCCTGTACACCCCACTATTACACAGCTTGTACCCCTGTACACCCCACTATTACACAGCTTGTACCCCTGTACACCCCACTATTACACAGCTTGTACCCCTGTACACCCCACTATTACACAGCTTGTACCCCTGTACACCCCACTATTACACAGCTTGTACCCCTGTACACCCCACTATTACACAGCTTGTACCCCTGTACACCCCACTATTACACAGCTTGTACCCCTGTACACCCCACTATTACACAGCTTGTACCCCTGTACACCCCACTATTACACAGCTTGTACCCCTGTACACCCCACTATTACACAGCTTGTACCCCTGTACACCCCACTATTACACAGCTTGTACCCCTGTACACCCCACTATTACACAGCTTGTACCCCTGTACACCCCACTATTACACAGCTTGTACCCCTGTACACCCCACTATTACACAGCTTGTACCCCTGTACACCCCACTATTACACAGCTTGTACCCCTGTACACCCCACTATTACACAGCTTGTACCCCTGTACACCCCACTATTACACAGCTTGTACCCCTGTACACCCCACTATTACACAGCTTGTACCCCTGTACACCCCACTATTACACAGCTTGTACCCCTGTACACCCCACTATTACACAGCTTGTACCCCTGTACACCCCACTATTACACAGCTTGTACCCCTGTACACCCCACTATTACACAGCTTGTACCCCTGTACACCCCACTATTACACAGCTTGTACCCCTGTACACCCCACTATTACACAGCTTGTACCCCTGTACACCCCACTATTACACAGCTTGTACCCCTGTACACCCCACTATTACACAGCTTGTACCCCTGTACACCCCACTATTACACAGCTTGTACCCCTGTACACCCCACTATTACACAGCTTGTACCCCTGTACACCCCACTATTACACAGCTTGTACCCCTGTACACCCCACTATTACACAGCTTGTACCCCTGTACACCCCACTATTACACAGCTTGTACCCCTGTACACCCCACTATTACACAGCTTGTACCCCTGTACACCCCACTATTACACAGCTTGTACCCCTGTACACCCCACTATTACACAGCTTGTACCCCTGTACACCCCACTATTACACAGCTTGTACCCCTGTACACCCCACTATTACACAGCTTGTACCCCTGTACACCCCACTATTACACAGCTTGTACCCCTGTACACCCCACTATTACACAGCTTGTACCCCTGTACACCCCACTATTACACAGCTTGTACCCCTGTACACCCCACTATTACACAGCTTGTACCCCTGTACACCCCACTATTACACAGCTTGTACCCCTGTACACCCCACTATTACACAGCTTGTACCCCTGTACACCCCACTATTACACAGCTTGTACCCCTGTACACCCCACTATTACACAGCTTGTACCCCTGTACACCCCACTATTACACAGCTTGTACCCCTGTACACCCCACTATTACACAGCTTGTACCCCTGTACACCCCACTATTACACAGCTTGTACCCCTGTACACCCCACTATTACACAGCTTGTACCCCTGTACACCCCACTATTACACAGCTTGTACCCCTGTACACCCCACTATTACACAGCTTGTACCCCTGTACACCCCACTATTACACAGCTTGTACCCCTGTACACCCCACTATTACACAGCTTGTACCCCTGTACACCCCACTATTACACAGCTTGTACCCCTGTACACCCCACTATTACACAGCTTGTACCCCTGTACACCCCACTATTACACAGCTTGTACCCCTGTACACCCCACTATTACACAGCTTGTACCCCTGTACACCCCACTATTACACAGCTTGTACCCCTGTACACCCCACTATTACACAGCTTGTACCCCTGTACACCCCACTATTACACAGCTTGTACCCCTGTACACCCCACTATTACACAGCTTGTACCCCTGTACACCCCACTATTACACAGCTTGTACCCCTGTACACCCCACTATTACACAGCTTGTACCCCTGTACACCCCACTATTACACAGCTTGTACCCCTGTACACCCCACTATTACACAGCTTGTACCCCTGTACACCCCACTATTACACAGCTTGTACCCCTGTACACCCCACTATTACACAGCTTGTACCCCTGTACACCCCACTATTACACAGCTTGTACCCCTGTACACCCCACTATTACACAGCTTGTACCCCTGTACACCCCACTATTACACAGCTTGTACCCCTGTACACCCCACTATTACACAGCTTGTACCCCTGTACACCCCACTATTACACAGCTTGTACCCCTGTACACCCCACTATTACACAGCTTGTACCCCTGTACACCCCACTATTACACAGCTTGTACCCCTGTACACCCCACTATTACACAGCTTGTACCCCTGTACACCCCACTATTACACAGCTTGTACCCCTGTACACCCCACTATTACACAGCTTGTACCCCTGTACACCCCACTATTACACAGCTTGTACCCCTGTACACCCCACTATTACACAGCTTGTACCCCTGTACACCCCACTATTACACAGCTTGTACCCCTGTACACCCCACTATTACACAGCTTGTACCCCTGTACACCCCACTATTACACAGCTTGTACCCCTGTACACCCCACTATTACACAGCTTGTACCCCTGTACACCCCACTATTACACAGCTTGTACCCCTGTACACCCCACTATTACACAGCTTGTACCCCTGTACACCCCACTATTACAC
The DNA here is from genome assembly GCA_011038615.1 of Limnodynastes dumerilii. Classification (NCBI taxonomy): domain Eukaryota; kingdom Metazoa; phylum Chordata; class Amphibia; order Anura; family Limnodynastidae; genus Limnodynastes; species Limnodynastes dumerilii. Next base: position 632,482 of record WWET01000504.1, read on the forward strand.
AGCTTGTACCCCTGTACACCCCACTATTACACAGCTTGTACCCCTGTACACCCCACTATTACACAGCTTGTACCCCTGTACACCCCACTATTACACAGCTTGTACCCCTGTACACCCCACTATTACACAGCTTGTACCCCTGTACACCCCACTATTACACAGCTTGTACCCCTGTACACCCCACTATTACACAGCTTGTACCCCTGTACACCCCACTATTACACAGCTTGTACCCCTGTACACCCCACTATTACACAGCTTGTACCCCTGTACACCCCACTATTACACAGCTTGTACCCCTGTACACCCCACTATTACACAGCTTGTACCCCTGTACACCCCACTATTACACAGCTTGTACCCCTGTACACCCCACTATTACACAGCTTGTACCCCTGTACACCCCACTATTACACAGCTTGTACCCCTGTACACCCCACTATTACACAGCTTGTACCCCTGTACACCCCACTATTACACAGCTTGTACCCCTGTACACCCCACTATTACACAGCTTGTACCCCTGTACACCCCACTATTACACAGCTTGTACCCCTGTACACCCCACTATTACACAGCTTGTACCCCTGTACACCCCACTATTACACAGCTTGTACCCCTGTACACCCCACTATTACACAGCTTGTACCCCTGTACACCCCACTATTACACAGCTTGTACCCCTGTACACCCCACTATTACACAGCTTGTACCCCTGTACACCCCACTATTACACAGCTTGTACCCCTGTACACCCCACTATTACACAGCTTGTACCCCTGTACACCCCACTATTACACAGCTTGTACCCCTGTACACCCCACTATTACACAGCTTGTACCCCTGTACACCCCACTATTACACAGCTTGTACCCCTGTACACCCCACTATTACACAGCTTGTACCCCTGTACACCCCACTATTACACAGCTCGCAATTGAGGCCGGAGTTCTGCGAAAAGTGCTACTGCGCATGCGCAGTAATTTTGGAACGTAATCTACGTTACTTCTTGCAACGTAGATTGCGTACACGCGGTCTTTAAAATTTGCATTGCGGCAGGAGCTCTGAATCCGGCCCATTGTGATGATTGGTTTGTCTTGTGTGGAGTCTGAACTGATGAAAAGGTCATGACCTACATTACATAAACGTGTGTTCCACAATCTGTGACCTATAATGAACGCAGCCATTGTAGGCTGTAAACTAAGGGGCATATGTAACAAGTTTGCAAAATCGCAGTTTTGCTGCTAATCTTAAAGCAACATCTTTGGGCCGGATCCTCGACTACGGCCGACGGGGTACTTGCGCAAGTTATTTGCGTAGATCATCTGCGCATGCGCGTGCCATAGGTTTCCTGTGCGTAAGGACTAACGCACGCAACGAAGTTATGTACATTAGTGCTTACGCTGAAGGGGGAGACTCTTCATTTACGATGGCTGTATCCCCCCTATAGGCAGGGTAAGCCATGTGAAATGAGGGGTCGGGGCAGGAGAAGCCCCATACGGCCTCAGATCTTGTCGTACAAGTTAAGGTAGGAAGCGTAACTGCGCTTTACGTGCCTGCAGGGGTCTGGATTTACCTCTTTGACTTTAAGAACATTGGAGAGGATCCAGAGATGATTCCATTTTCACTGTGCATGTGCTCACTGCATGCTTCCACATCATAACGCATTATGAGCGATGCCGCGTTCCGATGTTTGTCAGTGCTCGATGGCGGGGTGCCTCGAGTCACTATGCGTACATGATAATAACAATAATTGAATTATGCAAAATTCCTAAACAATCTAATGTCGTACCCAGTGTAGGGTATAGGCGTCGTAAGCAGGTACTTTACTATGGGAGTGTTAGGGGCGTGTATGTTTATTCGCACGGTCGAACGTACGCATTCGCCCGCCGTGCGAATTTTCGTAGCGTTGGATCAGGCCCTTAGTTTCACTATCCTGAGACTAAGAACATCATTGCCTGTTATTTCCTATGTTTGTTCCTAATTAATATAAACAGTATTAGAGAGAAACGTATCCAGATATTTGGGGACCTGAATAATTGCCAAAATCAGAGTGGTTGTATATTTGTACTGTACGGTCTATAATGCCATATTTTATATTATACAGGTTGTACAAATATAATATATATGTATGTATACATTAATTGTGTTTTATGCAGCATTGATACAGTAAAATGATTGTCTGTATTTTATTAAAGTATTAAACAGAGAAAGTAGGTGTGGAAGTGTCTAGAAACAGTGCTTGAAAAAGACATTACACTTTTATCATCTTATCTTTCCAACATAATTGGCGAGGAGCCAGCCAGGAGGAACGGTGGAGTGTACAGTGTTTTCTGCATCAAAAGCAACAAACAGTGTGTCTGTGCAACCAGGAATTCACAAATGATTTGGGAATATGTGACCGTATTCACACTTATACTAACTCACTCGTCCAGCTCCTAACCCAACCCCCGTTTTTAGGTACCTTATGGCACTTATAGGGCTACCTTCTCTTACTGTGCGGAGTTTCCTTCTTAAGAAGGAAGCTACACATGGAGAATGGCTCTCTCCATGGTCTTTAAAGACCGCACGGAGTCCATCTACGCACCTAACTGGTACATAGATTGCGTAAATTACCTGCTACACATGCGCAGTAGGTCATTTCATAAAAGACCGTAATTAAGAAACAGCTGCTTCTGAAGTATGAATATGGTCCATGGTCTCTATAGGATTTATACTAATGTCATCATCTAAACCTTTAATAAAGAAGGAAATCAAACACTACGTGTATTAATGGTTACATTAAAGGGAGACTGTCCAGAGAGAAGCTGCGGTCCTCCTGTCACCTTTGGTTCCCTGACAGTGTTAGAGGATCTCCGTGCTGCTTCTCTCCGGATTCTATACAACGGATGCTCACAATAATCAGGAGTCAGAATACTGCAGAACTGGAAGTAAAAAATCTTTATTATTTTTAATACTTTTTATTATTAATGTAAATGGTAACATAGGGTCTTATCCTGACCTACAGATGCCTTACGGCCACATCGTTGATTGTAGCGGGGCTTCCTCCGCCCCATTCCCTAATCTGTATGCCTATCTCCGCCTTGAAGGAGGGGAAAGCCCTCTCTCCGGATTCTATACAACGGATGCTCACAATAATCAGGAGTCAGAATACTGCAGAACTGGAAGTAAAAAATCTTTATTATTTTTAATACTTTTTATTATTAATAGAAATGGTAACATAGGGTCTGATCCAGACCTACGGGTGCCTTACGGCCACATCGTTGATCGTAGCGGGGCTTCCTCTGCCCCGTTCCCCTTGATGGCGGAGATATGGCATGCGTAAAGGAGGGGAAAGCCCCCTTTTCGTAACAGCCGGCGGCCGTATAGTTAGCACCGTATACAGGTTGTGCGCATGCCGTAATTCCCTGTGCGGCCATAGCTCTGGATACGGCCCATAGTTTCTTGGGGGGGGGGGGGGGGGAAATTTTTTTT
>WWET01000504.1:644133-656631 GCA_011038615.1 Limnodynastes dumerilii
AGCCCATACGTACGTGTGCGTATGACAGCGGTTACGTTGGAAAAAGTTAAGGTAGGGTTTGGAAAGCGTATCTTAACAAAATACGTCCGTGCAAGGGGTGTGCCGAGGGGAGTGTAACGATTTTACGCGCACGAAAATACGCTACGCGAATAAACGTACGGCAAACGTAGTTCTGGATCTACCCCATTGTGTTTAAGTTCTGGTAATTCTCAAACAATAATCCAATAGACTTGAATAAGTAGCAATGAGCCGTAAGTATTTCTTGAATCGAGCCCTTAACTCAGCAATCGTAGCCAATGTGGATCACCGAGGGTCAGAAAGCATGTGACAACATCGTTATACAAGACAGGCATATTTATATCAAATCTGGTCACCCTTATACACATTAAAAATACATAGATCATCATTTACTTTATTCCTGCCAACATCGTATTGCTAACATCTGCAATTCTCCCTCTTCCTGGTATTATAACAGTATTTTTTAAAAACAACCTCCTACGTGTCTAGATTTTGATTCCTGGCGTCATATTTTATTAGACCCTTATCCTGTTATTCCCCTGGATATTAATAAGTTGTTTGTGCCTGTCTGTACTAGGTCATCTTGACCTAGTAAGTATATTATGAACTTTAACATGTCTTTATCTTTATTGATAGCTTATAATCTTAATTAAGGGCTGGTGAGTTTCGCTTACATATTTGTAAATTGGTTTGTATTGTTGAATATATTTATGAATATATGTTTTAGGGTAAAATGATTGAATATTATTGTATAAATCCAGTTTTAAGTATTATAGATATAAAAATACATTGATTATATGAATATAACTTTGACAATTGATTTGGGGTAAATGGGTGGACTCGATTTATTACTTGGGATTAGCTCCTATTGTTAGGGGGGTCTTTAGACATAAGTTTTCTCCAATACTTTCTCTCTCCTTGTATGTTAGGCCCATTGGTCCAAATTCCCAGTTCCGTAGTTTTCGTCTTACGTACGTTATTTTAAGAATTGAGCTACTACACATGCGTAATAGCTTATTTGCGCAATCTACGTACAGAAATGGTACTACTGAATCCGGACCATTCTCACTTTCAGTATAAATATGACCAATGTTATATATCTGTGTGTATTATATGGATGAGGGTATATATTATTTCTTAGGAGTGAACACGGTTAAGAGTTCCTAAAGTCTGTACAAAAGAGGCTAGTGGCTCCCATGAATTCCGTGTCCATAAACCTACCTTAATGAGCGTGCGGAACGCTAAGCTGTACAGAAGTGCCTAAGCCAGTTTATAATGTGCAATTTAAATACCTGACCCCGCCCTCACTGCGTAAATTAAAATGTACGGAACCAGTTGTGTGCGTTCAGAGTTCTGATTTGAACCACTGGCGCATGCATGCTCAGTGCCTTTGCAAAGCCCAAGCTACCCACGCAGCAAGTCAGCTGCCATTATTCATTCTGGATCTGGTCCCTGAACCTGAAAGCCACCGTTCCAGTGATGATCGTCTCAGATTCTCTCCACACACTTGGATGCTTACAGGTAAAACAGCATCTGCTCAGTGTACATTGCAGTCCCACAATATCTGCAATGTTCTGTAAGCAAGAGGCTCATAGAATGTGTGATGACAGATAACCCACTCTCAGAGTATGAGATAAGGACTAAGAAGTCAGGATAGAGAGAGCAAAGATGGGCGAAATACTGATTACCAAGACATGATCCTAATTACCCATCATAGGGACAGATGACTTATGTAATGGAGCAAAACTGTGCTTCCATTGCACAGTTACATACATGGCCTGGTAAATGTCACAATAATGGAGTATGTCAGGTTTGTATAGCTGTAAATGTATTTACACAGAGCAGCTAATGTGTAGTGTAGGCTGAAACATGGGTTGGTGTTTCCAGGTACCTGTCTATGCAAATCCTCATTTGACTTGCAAAGGTCACCAGCGTGGTTTTGCATTTGATATGTTGTTGTTAAATATAAGGGCTCCTATGCGTCACAGGCTGTATCCGTTCTTTGTTACAGGTATGTTCTTAAGGGTTTATTCATTCCTCTGGGTGTGATGTAGAGGTCTGTGTATTTATATTAGCATGCGATGACCAGATGTATGCAAAAACTGCCCAGCACCCACAAGGTGTGCATCCATAGGCTTAGAGGTGGCAGATCGGTGTATTGCACACAACTTGCATGTGCACATCTCCACCCAACGTCTGAACACCCTATACTGCCCTTTCAACATAAGGTGGTGTATGTACAAATGCATACAACCAATCACTGCTTGCATTTATGCATGTATTTTTGCAGTACTAAAAAACATGTTCATGTACCCTATACTCTCTGTGCATGCACATCTCTACCCTCCCATGTCTGCCTAATCACTCCTCGAGGCGGAATTACACCGCCTCTTTCTAACTTAAATACGCAGTGCGGTCTTTTAAAACTGTGCAAATGACCTACTATGCATGTGTAGTAGGTCATTTCGTTAAAATATGCACCTCAGAAGCAGAATACGACCCACTCATAGGATGTAACTAAATCACACTGCGAGACAAATGATTGCATATATACAGCTGACAGAGAATAAGTGGACACAAAGCATTATGGGCAATTTCATGAACATATTTTGCTCAGCTGTTGTGCTTCTGCCACCATAATTGTGAATTAGGAAAAAAGATATATTCCTAATAGCATAATATCCACTCATTACATGTACAGTATTTTAGCCCTCTTTGAAATTTGTTGCTATAGATGGAAATCTATATTTGACATACAGCTATGAAAGCATTAGGAAGAAATCAGCCATGTTGGCGGTGATTCTGTTTACCTGCTGCTGCATTAGATGAAGCGGTAATGCCGTGCGGTGATGAAACGTTGGCGATAGAGGTATGTCATCCTGGCTGCTTTGTCTACGTAGGCATTCAAAATTGAAGGAAGATCTTCTGTTCGCTATAAAACAGAGAAACATGTCAGAGGGTATTCTCACCTCTGCTCAGCATTGTACAGATGGTCATATTTATCAGCCATTTATGAAGAGACAGCTTGTGAAACCTCAATACATTCGTATTGGAAATACTGAATAGGAAATGTTAATATAATAACAAAAAGAGAGAGAAAATGTATCAGGAATGTAATATTCAGTGTTTTTCTGAACAATGCAGCATATCCAGATCTCCTTATTGGAGGATAGTTGTGTTCATTTGAAAAGAACCACAGCTGCTCCTTACTATGGGCCATATTAAGGCCTCTGCGTTTTCCATACCCACGGCGGTCTGATAGTCCCCATGGAAGAGGGGAGTGAACTGCTCTTGTGTGGATTTGGCAGCAGTTACACCGCCATATCCCTATCTTAGATATCCCATGCGGATTAATGCCTCGTACGACTGCTAATCCGAGCGGAACACTTAAACCCAGCACAGACTGTAAAATTGACCTGCTCCCACCCTTCCCAACTAACGGAGTATAGGTGGGCGGAGGAGATGGGCCGGCCCTGTCGGATGATCTCCAGTTGTATGGAACTAAGTTCTGTAGGCCTGGAGATCCGTATCGTAACATCTACCTCGCGCACGCACGCTACCAGAAAAACAGCGAGTCGCTGTGGAAGTCGGTTGTGGGATGTTATTCTGAATCCGGCCCTATATTCCTTGTTCTGTAGGGGGAATCTGGAAAACGTACACTGTCGGAGGGGTTCCTGAGGTCCAGTTAATGGGAACAAAGCTCTATCCTGTATCGGATCCTGTATTTAGCGAGATCGCACACACATTCACACATAATGGATTTTTATGCACGTAATCCTGTAGAACACTCCCCTCGCACAACTCCAGTGCTCTGACCCCTACCTTAAATCTTACCCCACATAAAATGCCCTTACTGTACGATCTGCACAAATTACACCGCCCGCCTGGTGTATGCACTGCAACCAATCACTTCATTGGAGGCCATTACTGCATGGAAAGTGGCACCTATTGTACCTCCTGCCCATGTGTACAGAGGGTAATTACACGTCGTTACGAAATCTGGATCCAACTCACAGTCAGAGCCTCCATCAGGGGGAAGCAGCTGGGACTGGAGTTGATGGGGCCCCCCTTATTAACGGGTCAATGCACAGGAAAGAACTTCTCTGTGCACCAGCCAGCTATTAATGCAGGCCTCCGAGGCCCCATCCATGTGACATCACATAAGGGGCAGGGCTCCACAACTTCTGACGGTATAGTTATTATATTCATATGGCTTTCTTTATGTAAGGTGATATTTCCACAATTCATGAATTACACATACTCAATATATTAAATTAAAGCTCTATTCAGATCCTGTTAAAATATCTAAAATATGTTTGTTTAGATTTATTTTTATTTAAATATGATAAGATGAGATTTTATTCTTAGACGTCATTATCAAGAAGTCTATAGAAAGAGCAAATCCTTCCCATTAGTATCCCTGGGGCGTTACCTCTTTATAGGAACGGATTTGTGCGTGTACTCACATGGCGGGGTAGGTGGAAGTAGACGCCGCCGCGGTGATTTCCTAGATTCAAAACATATCTGTGGATCGTCCTCTTCGAAAAAGCTGTGTGGGTGGTGGTAGCCTTTGGGTCTCTCATAGTCCAGGTCGTTGGGCGAGTATAGCGCGGGGTCATCATACATTGGTCTTATTCAGAAAGATAGCACGGTTAGGTCAGGGAGTTGATAGTGAAGGGAAGGTTATACAAGAGGCTGTCATCATGTACCTGTTTCCAGAAAGCATGCTATCTTCTTCATAATACTCATCACCGCTATAGTATTCAGGTTCCCCCATGTAAGGGTCTTCGTTGTAGTCCAAGAAGTCAGGGTCTTCGCGAAAGATGACCGGCAGGTTCCTTTCTCCAGACTCTGATCTGAGATGCAACAAAAATGAAATCACCGGGGCCAACTCCAAGCATATCATAAGCTGTATGTGACATACACAGTACAATAGCAGCAACCAAGATTAATCAAGAAGCCAAAAGGTATGTTCTGCGTCTGGAGGGACTTGTGCGGAGATCGGATGGATTGTTCTAGAGCAGAATTAGCCAACCTGTGGCTCTCCAGGTGTTGTGAAATGGATTCCCAGCATGCTTTGTCAGGTATCAGCTATGCCAATACAGTGAAAGGATGCAGCCTCTGGTCTGATACTAGTATTTTAGAAACACAGGCAGCAGAAAGCAGATTTTTGGCTGCCTCTATCTCAAAAATACTAGTATTGAAAAGGTTTTTTTAAATGAATGGGTAAGCACGCTTACCCAATCATTCGAAATTCGCCGCCGCACACCAGTCCCGCCGCACGCACCGCTCTAGGGTCAGTCTGTGGGGAAGAGAGTTTTAGGGTCAGGCTGCAGGAAGGAGAGTTTTAGGATTAGGCTGCGAGGAGGGGAGTGCTAGGATTAGGCTGTGGAGAGGAGAGTTTTAGGATTAGGCTGTGAGGAGGAGAGTTTTAGGATTAGGCTGCGAGGAGGAGAGTATTAGGGTCAGGCTGCAGGGCAGGGAGTTTTAGGCTCAGGCTGCAAGAAGGAGAGTTTTAGGATTAGGCTGCAAGGAGGGGAGTGCTAGGATTAGGATGCGGAGAGGAGAGTTTTAGGATTAGGCTGTGGAGAGGAGCGTTTTAGGATTAGGCTGCGAGGAGGGGAGTATTAGGGTCAGGCTGTAGAAAAGGAAGTCTTAGGTTTGGCTGCAGGGAAGGGAGTCTTAGGATCAAGCTGCAGGGAAGGGAGGATTAGGGTAAGAATTAGGAGAAGGGTTGGGTGTAGCATAATACTCACAGTTGCCTCCTCGTCCTGGGGAAAACTGATTGCTTTGGCTCGGCGAGGCAGAAGCAATCGATTTCCCAGGCACTTCAGAAATGCCTGGGAGAGAACGCCCCTTTCAAAAACAGGCCATTCAAAGTGGAGACCCACACCCAAAGGATGCTGGGACTTGTAATTTCAGAACACCTGGAGAGCCACAGAATGGCCAACATTCTACTGTCCTATGCTTTAACTAAATGAAGTATACATGTTCTGTTGAAAACCACAACAAATTACAGCCTGTACGGTATCTAAAGCATGGATTGAGCAAAGAAAATAGTTATTTTAAATAGAATATATATATATTTTTTTAAATCAAATGATTAAGACAATTTCTAAATAAGAAAAAAGTATTCTCTCCAATTTACTGATGCTTTTAATAGCAGCGTCATTAAAACATAAGGTTGTGTACAACAGATTTCTTTTAGTCTTTGAATGCAGACACAGCAAGAAAATGTCAATACCCAGTAGTTCGCTGGCACATTATTGTATCCTGCGCTGTGAGAGTCAGTGCGCAGCCTATTAAGGAAGATATTCCCTGCTGCTCTAGCCAAGCCAGTAACTACGACTGGAGCAATGTGCGCGCCTCCCCGTCAGACAAAAGAGGTGATAATAATGTGTATTAAAAAAAAAAATCAATCTGTGGAGGTTTTCTTTGAGCTTCTGATTTCAAGTCACTGTATAAACTACACAGCATGCAGCAAGCAGAGCATGTAATAACCATGACCTTCGCATATATTGTATGGCACAACATCGATCTTACCCACAAACACAGAGGAACATACCTAATATAACTCTCATAATAGCGGGTCCTATCCGGGAAGCCATACAAATATGGGAAGATATTTATTAGACATAAAATAAATATCAGTTATTACATATCACCACAACACAACACAACAACAGACAGTGTAGTGACAGAGGAATCCCACCAACCTGTACATGGGCTAAGAAGCAAGACATTAATGTTTCATGCACATAGTTTAGCACAGCGGGATGTAAAGGTTACAACCATAGCACCTTATGTAAATAGGCACATTCTCTAAACAGAGATGATGGATAAACTGCTTCACACAGGAACAAAAGAGCAGTTTATCAGCAAATAATAATGAACATTCTGGGCCGTATTCAGAGATCCGTTTTCGAGGGGAGTTGCGTGCGTATTTTTACGATCAGATCAACTGCGCATGCGTAGTAACTTAATTTTTACGTACTTTATGTAGACTATACGCACTTAAGTGCCTAACGGACGTACATGTGAATCGCACCTGAGGACATACACATGGAAATCCGACGTGCGGGAAAATTTACATAAAAGTGGGTGGGGGGTGGCACTTAAATGAACGCATGGGGGCGTGGTTATAAAGAATCGCAGTACATATACGTACGTAAGTACACACGTGAAGAGCAGAGTGGTCTAGGGACTCGTTAGTCCCGACAGCACGTCTGGGAGAGAGGAGTGTCGGGGTTGTTGGTGGGTGTTTCCTTGCTCTGGCCGTGTGTATAATTGTGTACATAAAAAAAGCGGATCTCTGAATACGGCTCTATGCTTCTACCCAGAAGTTATTAAAGAAAGTAAATGAAAGAAGTTGTTTAATAATAGAGACCCTGCACTCTTCCCGTACGTTGGTGGGTCTGTTATTCCGCATGGACTGAACTCTCCTGTCACTACCCTCTGACGTGCGGAGCGATGGACGCTTACCCCATTCCTTAAGTTTACCGTACGGATCTGCATACGTACGATCGCAGATCCATATGGATAAACCTTATGCCGCCCAGTTTGCCTAACCGGCATGGCAAACCCCACCTCTGGCATTGCCATGCGGAAGGCAACACTCTGCCCCATACCCCTCTGTGAGGACGGAACTATGTTATGAAGATCTGCTGCATAAGGACGGAAACGATTTGCGCCAATCCTTGCAGTCTTATCAATGAATCAGGTGCAGGAGCAGTAGAGGCACTGAACCCCACACTATAAAGTAATAGCAGTAGTAAATATTAACCCTGAAGGACTTGTTTATTTTTTCACACTCTGATACACATCTATGAACTAGTCAATGTAGTCAGCAGTATAAAGCTCAGCTCCATTGTTAGCAATGGATTCTCATACATCTCGAAAGCTAACGGATTTGTTTTGGGATGGTAAGAAGTAGAGCCGGAATTACTAAACTGCGGAAAAGAAAACGTGGAGATGTTGCCCATAGCAACCAATCAAGTTCTAACTAACATTCTCTAGTATGTAATAGGGAAGTGAAAGCTATAATCTGATTGGTTGCTATGGGCAACATCTCCACTTTTCCTTTTCCACAGTTTAGTAAATCCGCCCGTAATTCTTACCATCCCAAAACAAATCCGTTCTTTTTTTCTGTGCAGATTACCGATGCCTTTCATGCACCTGTCTATATTAACCTATAGATTGATTTGAGCAACCGCCATTTTGTGTATCTTTGGGCTGGGTGCAGAGTTAATAACATTAAGGGGGGCAGGGGTTAGGCATGCTAAATAGGAAGTGTAGACAGTATTAGAAACTTCCGTACAGATCTGTGTGTAGGTGGACACAGATCTGTACGGAGAATTTAAGTTTTCCTTAATGCTGCGGATTTTGACCAAAGTCAACACTTGGGAAGTGCACATCCCCCTTCTGTCGAGACTTCCAGTGCTTGTTGCTCAAATCAATCTATAGATTAATACAGACAGTTGGGGCCAGAATTACTAAACTGCGGAAAAGAAAATGTGGAGATGTTGCCCATAGCAACCAATCAGGTTCTAGCTGACATTCTCTAGTATGTAATAGGGAAGAGAGAGCTATAATCTGATTGGTTGCTATGGGCAACATCTCCACTTTTCCTTTACCACAGTTTAGTAAATCCAGCCCTGATTCTTACCATCCCAAAACAAATCTGTGTTAAAGCAAGGCCTAAACACTGGTCTGAGCAAATATTCCCAAAACCTATTCTCTATTTTCCTTCATGCCCAGTGTTCCACTAGACTGCACCTGACCATAACCCTTTGGAGGTACTGAGCCAGTGTGTATTACTTGTCTAGAGGATATCAATTACACATTGCAAAATGTCTGGGGTGCAGTGTAACGCCAGATTTGAATTCCTACACCAGAAGGTCTCCCGATGGGTGAGAGGTCAATATTCTATCACTATTCTTTCAATTTAAATGTGATCCTTTCCATCATCTTTCTTTTTTGAATACCGAACAAAACTATTTGTTAAGATGATCTGCCTTAGCCCTGTATACTCATAAAATGAATACCGTGATAGGATAGAGGCCAAGCTTTTTCACAAGAGAACGGTAGTCTTCGTATGTATATGGGCCCAGATTTACTAAGCTGCAGTTTTGAAAAAGTAGAGATGTTGCCCATAGTAACCAATCAGATTCTAGATGACATTCTCTAGTACGTAATTGGAAAGTGAGAGCTAGACATCTCCACTTTTCCAAATCCACAGCTTAGTAAATCTGGGCCAAGGCCTTTCTTTTACCAATATCTAGGTACAAAACTTGCACTAAATTAACCAAATGTACAGCTTTATTAAGTGTGTTGATGAGCCTTGCTAAGTAGTCTTGGAGAGGTTACTCAGAATATTGTTTTGTCAAACAGTGTTCTGTACAAAGCACAGTAGTAGAGGATCTGTCAATAAGATATTATAGAGCTATGACGATAGCAGCATCTGAGATGGAAACAACCAATGACAAAAGACAGTGAGCGTGTATAAAGTCTTACACTGACCACTCTAACACCAGCACTCTCATTTTACCTCTTAATACTGGGCTTCCGCGGTTTCTCGTATTCGCCCCTTGAATATGCGTAGTAGCCATTCTCAGACGAATGATCGTGGGCTGTGAGACTGGCATGTTTTCCATTGATGGGTTTGAACACATTGGCATTGTTTAGGTTGGCATTTGTGGAATTTGGTACGGGTTTGCCCATGTATTCATGGTTGTGATGATTGTGATGTACAGAGTTGCCGGTGTGGGAGTATACAGACTTATCAGTGTCACTAGCAGAGCGTATGGATGGTCGCTGCACGTGCAGAGGGCGTCTGGTGGTGTTGGTCTGCTGGTAGGGCTCATGCCGGTCACTGGTCACATGATTGACGTGGTTTCCAAACAGTCCACCGTTTCTCTGCAAGTTACAAGATGTTTAGTTATATGGGGTTTATTTAGGTGCATTTACAGGTTCAGATTTACTAAGCTGTGGGTTTTGAAACAGTGGAGATTTTGGCCATAGCAACCAATCAGATTCTAGATCTTTAGATTTAACTATTGCATTCTAGAGAATGTGAGCTAGAATCTGATTGGTTGCTATAGGTAAACTCTCCCCACTCTTTCAAAACCCACAGCTTAGTAAATCTGGACCTCAGTGTCCTTTAACAGTGCATTCTTTTAGATATTCCAAAATAAATATGCTATCTGGTGAGCTTATAGCCCAATATATAATAATGAGGCCCCCCAATCAGTCATAAAAGGCAAATAATCTCGGGCCAGATTCAGACCCCCGTTACGTTAGCCAAACCGAAGGTAACATCTGCACAAGCATACGCCAAATCTTACGATACGGATCTACAGGATTCAAGAGTTCCGTACGGAGGATCAGCGGTCATATGGTCTGCTGATCCACACGGGACACTTAAGGTAGGCTTATGGCAGCGTGACTGCTGAAAACTCCACACAAGAGAGGGGCGTGACAGGGAGGTTCAGCCCCTCTTCCGTGCGGACTACTAGACCTCCGTACATACATAAAAAGCATGGAGGTCTGAATCCAGCCCCTCATTCTTTAACAGCCCCTACTGCTAGAATGCTTACTAAGAATACCACAACGCTACAACTGTTTAATGTAGACACGGATTACGGATGAGTCATTCATTGTTAGATGTCCTGGTGTGTGAACCAGTGTAGCACTTTCATCTAACATACAAAATAATTGGTTGTAGACAAAATCCGCATGTGCTTTTCTTCTAAGGCATCTCTGTAAGCAAAGATAGCAGCAACACTGCCTAAATCTTACACCAGATACTGGCACAGGGAAGCCTCACATGCTCTTTTCACCACAGGGCCCCAGATGTACTTGAACCAGGAGTGTTTCAACTTCTGTGGATCTTACTGCATTGTTTTCAGTAATTGTACAGAGGAGCAAACCATCGACAAGTATAATGGCTAGTATGAATGTGTATTTGGCCTGAATCCTGAAGAACAGCAGACAGGGGAATTATGTGCAGCTCGGCCGTAATTCCCGTTTTGAAGGTTGTTCGCATACACACAACCTTCAGACGCCGCCATAAGGGCCGGCGGCCGTAACTATAGTTCTGGTCGGCGGATGTTACGAAACGGGGGCATCCGCCCCTTTTCGCATGTCGTATCTCTGCCGTAAAGGCGGAGATAGACATGCAAATTAGGGGATGGGGCTGGGGCTACGATCAGCTATGTGGCTGTAAGGTTAGGGTAGCAATCTGGACATGTAAGTGTCCAGAATTACTCTCGACAGCGGCCGTACTGACCTCGAGCAGCGCCCGTAAGTCAGGATCCGGAACTTTGTATATTAATATATGCATTTAATGTTATTTTCAAATGTCACAGGAGATTTTTTTTCCTCTATGGATAACAGCTTCCCCGCGATACACTAGTAATCAGGTAGGTTACTCTGTGAGGTAGTTACCCTGTAGACATCTTCTTCCTCTTCTTCATGGTTATTTAGCTCTGGTTCATCATCTTGAAGGTCACATGATATGGCGCGTCTGATTTCAGGGCCAATGTCATGAAGTGTTCTCAGCCCAGCCTGGATTAATAAAAGTAATGAGATGAAGGACTTAAAAGGTGAATAACAGCATTCCCCAACATACATGGTTAACAAACAAACTGGTTTTACTTGTCCCTAAACATACGAATTAAGGTCTGGATTCACAGTTGCGTAGTCTTCGTCTTACATACGCATGCGTAGTAGCTCGATTCTTAAAACAACTTACATAAGAAGAAAACTACGTAACTGTGAATCCGGACCAAAGAGTTCAAGCATTGGGATGATATAATCCGTTGTACATTGTCAATACCTTTATACTGTATTGGCAGGAAATGGTTGGTGAATGTTATCCTTAAGCCCCAGACACACAACATACAATACAACGATCATATGCAAAAAGTTACAGCGCAGTGCCACCCAACGACCAGCGTACACACAGACTATTTCTTTGTATGGAAAAAGGGGGACAAGAGGAGCAAGTCCAATGCGATGTTAAAGTAAGATAGTGTTACATGCTGTCGGAATTGCGCGTAACCCAACTCACTGCATGGCGCCAGCCATAACCCTCCACCCTGCTCTCCGATGTGCATACTGTCACATGGGCGTGGCGGTATGCAAATTAGCCATGTGGAGAGTGAACACCAGCCCTGTTCTCCTTGCCGGTTATAGCTCCAGCTTGCCTGTCTGTGCCTGTTCTTTATCTTTCTCTTGCTTCTCTTTATCTTTGCTCCTATTATTCATTGATTACTGGGTGCCCTTTGTTCCCAGTGTCTCTCTCTCCTTTTGCCTGCTCTTATTGACCTTTGTATTTTACCTTTGTGTTTGAGAGTCTGTGAGCTTGCTTGTTTATTTGCCCTTGTTTGTCTCAGTCCATCAGCGGCTTGCTGCCTCCCTGTGCGTTGAGTGTTCTTCTCTCCTCACCCCCCCCCCCCCCCCCCCGGGGCCCCCCCCCCT
>WWET01000504.1:656644-670629 GCA_011038615.1 Limnodynastes dumerilii
CTCCCACCTTTTTGCAAATCATGTCTGAAGCCTCATCCTTGCCATTCATAATTACAGTCGTCATCAAGCCCCGTCTATTCTTAGTAATGCTCTGGGTAGGAGACAGTGATCTGCATTAAATCACTGCCTCAAGCCCAGATATAGGAGATTTGCCAGCTCTCCTGGGATTCCAGAAGCAATTCCTGAATTTCTATAGTCTCCTGGAAATTCAGGGAGAGTTGTCAACACTTTTGCACTTTTGTAAGATTGATTGGACTGTGTGTATAGAGCAGGTCTGGCCAACCTGTAAGAGCCTCAGGTCAACCAATCCTATTATAGAGCAGGTAATATGGAATGGGGGTAAGGGGGTGACATTGGTTGCCCACTGACACATGCCATGATATATAGGTTTGACTTGGGTAATTAAACACATCTGGTTGTCAGTGTTGCTGATATTTATTCATAGACAGCTTGCATATATATCAGAGTGATCCTTGGGATTTGCAGTCTTTGCTGCCTTCTCACATCTGTGCCATAGACTAGCATTAATACTGACTAATGTCATGTTGAAAGCGGGGGTAGGAATACTAAATACCACTGATCAGAACAGGGTTCCTGCTCGGAGGTGGAATACTGAAATATGTAATTATGCCAGCTCTTAACTACACACTTTTCCCAGCTTCCTGTATAATTACACTTTATAAATACTGTAGAGATGGGGAATAACATACTGTGCCTCACTGGAAATAAAAAGCAATCGCTATAGCTTTGAAGTGATGCTGAAAATAGTTTAAAAACAGGGACAGCCTGAGATATGAAAGCAAATAGAACAGAAACAGAGTCATGCTGGTACACACTGACAGTTTTTGACATCTTGTCAAACAGCAGTAACTATTTATAGCCCTGACCTGTATACACTAGTTTGCTGTGAATCGTTTACAAACTGTATGCATAAACCTTTGCTGCAAAGCTATGCTTGCCCACAAGGTGGCGCTATGTAGAAATATGAATGGGAATCGTTGCTCTGAAGATCGTGTGTCCGTACACACTGATGTTTTCTACAGACATCTCTAGGGACAGCGCTGATTAGAAAAATTAGGAGCTCCCAAAAATCAAATCCCAATGGGATGGGATGCAGCTTCTGATGATTCTGCAGCACTGTGGGACTATACACACTGGTAAGATGTCAGATCTATGTGACGATTATTGTGTGATCTGCACCATAATTGCCAGATAATCCTCCAGTGTGTACCCAGCATAGTATGCGATGCTGCAGTGTACCCAAGTCCAACTGGTATTCCTTCTGTAGCCAATGACCGACTGGTAGGTTAACTGGCTTGTGGCTAAACTGATTTTTTTGTGTGTGCATGGTACATGAAATCACACTGGTGCAATGACGGATATGCTGATGTTGTACAGCATAATGGAATTTTTTTGTAAGACAGAAATAAAGGACATTAATAATTCCAATTATTCTTTTTTAAGTCCATAAAAATAAATACAGCCCTGATCACCTACAAGCGTTACAATGGGGCTGACAATGGACTCCAGGGGCCATATTTAGTAAGAGTTTTATTTTTTCAGCGACTCTAAATTGCCAGCCATAGTCCTGATTTTGGTTTCCAAAATGCCGTATTTACTAAGGGGCGTTTTTTACTGACGATTTATAATTGACAGTATTCTGTGTCGATTTTTGAAGGGTTAACTTGCTACGATTTAGCTTTAAATCATGACGAATTATCTACAAAAATCGCCAAACACCGTGCTGCTAAAAATAAATGTTAAAAAAATTATTAAAAATGCCCTTTTCATTAAAAAAAAAAGCGTGCCGTGGTATGCTATTAACTCTTAGCATGCTGCCACATATAATACTAGAAGGCACAGCATGCCCATGTGTTGCAGGGCATACTTAGCATTTTAGTACCATAAGCAGCAGCATGCCAAGTGTTAATGGCAGCATATATAATGTCCCCACATTCATATTTACTAAACATTCTACCTAATATTTACTTTTAATGTGGCACAATCAATAGTTCTAACAAATGTGCTCCGGTACCTACCGAATGTGCGCCTGTACCTAATATGCTCCGGGACCTAATTAAAGTTAGTGTGCACCTCAATCTATATTAATCTATATGTTGTCCATTTCATATATTTAATAATTGTGGCCTGATCTTCATATGACCCGCAAATGTATAAAAATATTATTATTAAATATTCATACTCACATTTCTGAAGTCTTCAATCTTGATTGCAGAGATCGTCTGGAGCATCCTTCTGGCTGCATCCCGCAAGACTGTTCCTTTTTGTGTGGTGTCCCTCTAGCAAATGACTCATTATTGGTCCGCTATTTATACTCTCCGATGGACAGCTCCATCAGGGGGTATAAATAGGGGACCAATAATGACAGAGACTGAAGACTTCAGAAATGTGAGTATGAAGATTTAATAATGAAATATTTTTATACATTTGCGGGAAATACTATTGTCATATGAAGATCAGGCCACAATTATTAAATATATGAAATGGACAACATTTAAATTAATATAGGTACAGGAATACATTAGGTTTAATTAGGACATGAACACATTTGTTAGAACTATTGATGGAGCCACATTAAAAGTACGTTTTACAAATTGCCCCTTAGTAAATCCGTCCCCAGATCATGTAAAACTACAATTCCCATCATGCTTTGCAAGGTATCTGCTATGCCTATGCTGTTGAAGCATGCTGGGAGTTGTAACTGAAGGTTACCTATGCTGGGAAGATCTCTCTGGTGCATTATCAACATTGGTGGGCTGATTCAGAGGTGAGCGCGCATCAGCTCAAGTAGCGTATGTCTGCGTGATTTTGTACTGCACATGCTCAGAAATGAATCTCACACAATCATCCCTGATTCAGACGCAACTGGAGCTGCAACGGCTTGTGTTCTGAAGGGCGAAGGCGCGTGATCAATGTACAGTAAGGGCGTGCCAAGCAAGTGCTCCCGATCCAGACCCGAACGCAGGCATAAATAATTGCTGTTCCCCCTGCATGTCTAAGTCCAGGGGTCTGACACTGCACTACTGCTATTTCTGACCTTTAACCCCATAATTCAAGCACAATACAAAACTTATGATATCGCTGCTGGAGCATTGTGTGGGTATAAATACATATATTATAAATGTACCTACCTACATATTATAAATACATGAAGTAAAGAATAATTAAAGATTGGTTGCTATGGGCAACATCTCCATCTCTCCTTTTTTGCAGTTTAGTAAATCTAGCCCTAAGACTGAAGTGTTTGCACTGTTGACATCCTCCATTTTCTATGTATATGTAAATATGTATATGTAAATATGTATATGGCAATGAAGCTGCATTAAGTTTGTCTGTTTTGTGCCCGTACAATATGTGCCCTAATTGCATAGTATCATTATATGCACCTTTGGATGCAAGCAGCACACACGTTTTGCACACACACAGCGTGCAGATTGGCGTGTACCTCTGGATCAGTCCCTAGGTGTTCAAGTCTAATGATATTTGTAAGATGTCACGTTAGAGGACACAATACAACCAATTACCCTGAGATATGGCATGATCTTCAAACACATGGGCTCCTGGGATTTACTGACACAATACATATAACAAACATCCAATACAATATGGAGAGTCACAGCTGGGTACACACCAATGCCATATATGGAACAATATTACGCACGATTTGAAGTCAGGATTTTTGGAACAATTCATCTGCACACCGAAACTGTTTAGCGGTGGATCTATGTAAACTTTTTCCCATAACCCGTGTTTTCAAACAATCTGCCTTCTCAGTGCCTGGAGAATTATGCTAATTTTATTTTAATTATGGGGGTCACTGAAAACTTTCACAATTCCAATATTACTCCTACGCTGCTGTGAATAAAACTGCAGGCTCTCCTGGAGAGATTATCGCTCCCTGTCTCTGCAGTGTATGGTGCCAATAACAAGACCTTTCCCTTGGGGAAAAATGTCCTGTTTACTGACCGTTTCCTGCTGGGAATGATTATCTCCCTAGTGTATGGCCTGCTTAAGATATTCAAAAAATCTTATGACTCCATACACCAATACATTTATTGTCAGGAGTTAAGCTGGCTATACACTAAAAAGATTATCAGTCCCAGGAGGAGGGGGCCAATAAACGGGACGATTTTCCACTAGGGAAAGCAGCACCACTCACCTCCCCTGCTGGGACTGAAGAGGGAAGTCCTGCTGACACTGACAAGAGGCCCTTTGCAGCTGATTGCTCCTGTCAATCTCGGCATTGACTGGCTGCATGGGCCTCCTGTCAATCTCTGATTGGCTGAAAGAGAAACACAGATCAAGTCTAGCAGTAATATTGTGATGAAAGTTCTCCATCTCTTGCAGAATGCAGAGCTTTCATACTTTATTACTGCTGTACTTTCCTTTAAATATAGAGAGAGATATGGAACAATGCTGGACACCAGGCAATATTGGTAACTTGGCTCTGATATATTTTAGCAAAGCCTAAAGATCAAATTATCGGAGAGCGTTATTTGACAGTTTTAACTCCATCAGGGAAAAACATTCTGACCATACACCAGAGCGATTTTTGGTCCGATCACCCGAAAATTGGATGATGAGAACAATAATCGCTCTAGTTAATGGTCAGTTTTAGAAGATGTGACAGTGCTGGATAAAAAGATCTGCTAAATGTTATATGACAAATCAAACACACTAAAAGATCAAATCAGCATCTGTAACCAATCATGTGTTATGTCCACACACTGAAAGATAGTTGTTCAGAATGGTCAGATTATCTGTCAGTGTATGGCCCAGCTTAAAGGCCATACATTCTTTACCTTATATCTTCTAAAACCTACTCAATAAACCCATTTTCTGGCAGCTACAAATAATCTTACGGTCACAGTTATATTATTTAACACATGCTAAAAAAAAAAAGATTTAGTTCAACGTAATAAAGATTATGACTGGATCCAGACCGTTGTCAATCCCCGCTAAGAAACTCTGCTAACCGAAATTGGGACATCTGCAAGTTCCTTTTCGGATGTAGCAATTTCGATTTCAGATTTCGAACCATGCAGAGCTTCTATTTTTTTTTAGAATGGGTGAGTATGCCGTTCGGCATACTTCACCCATTCACCTTCGGAAACTGCGATATCCTTTCACCGCATCTCCGCCGCTGATATCGCCAGGTGAGTAAACTATCTCTGTGCGCGGTAGGGAGGGTTAGGGTCAGGCTGCAGGGGAGGGAATGTTAGGGTCAGGCTGCGGGAGGTGGAGAGTTAGGGTCAGGCTGCAGGGGAGGGAGGTTTAGGGTCAGGCTGTAGAGGAGGGAGGGTTAAGGTCAGGCTGCAGGAGATGGTGGGTTAGGCTGCAAGTAAGGGAGGGTTAGGGTCAGGCTGCCAGGAAAGGAGGGTTAGGGTAGTGAGGGGGGAGGGTTAGAATTAGGGAAAGGAGTGGGGACTATTTTACTTACAATTTCGGAGCACGAAGCTTTCGGTGCTCTGTGGATCGATTGCTATGCCTCATCGAGGCACATGCAATAGAGAACGGCTGATTCGAAAATTAGCCGTTCAGACCGGAGTCCCACACCCGTATGCTGGTCGGCAAATTTACCCATTCCAAATGTTTTTTTTTTTTTTAAATGGCTGACAACACGTCTCTCTCTGCCGTCTGGTAGCCTTCAGCATGGAGACCTGGATACTGAGGACCCAGATTATGTGCACACTTCTCTTATGTGTACACATGCACACTCTCCATTTTTTTATTTGTAGAGGAGGGAGGGTTAAGGTCAGGCTGCGGGATATGGTGGGTTAGGGTCAGGCTGCAAGTAAGGGAAGGTTAGGGTCAGGCTGCCAGGAAAGGAGGGTTAGGGTTAGAATTAGGGAAAGGAGTGGGGACTATTTTACTTACTATTTCGGAGCACGGAGCTTTCGGTGCTCTGTGGATCGGTTGCTACGCCTCATCGAGGCACATGCAATGGAAAACGGCTGATTCTAAAATTAGCCGTTCAGACCGGAGTCCCACACCCGTATGCTGGTCGGCAAATTTACCCATTCCAAATGTTTTTTGTTTTTTTTAAATGGCTGACAACACGTCTCTCTGCCGTCTGGCAGCCTTCAGCATGGAGACCTGGATACTGAGGATCCAGATTATGTGCACACTTCTCTTATGTGTACACATGCACACTCTCCATTTTTTTATTTGCTTTTCAATCACATGGATCGTAAAATGAGTGTAAGTGGCGAGTCTGGATCGGGTGTGGGGTGTACACATAAGAGAAGTGTACACATAATCTGTTGCCAGCCATTTAAAGAAAATAGAAATAAATTTGGAATGTGTAAGTTTGCCGAGAGGGACCAACTGAACCCGCGCTGTGTGAAGCGCGGATTCGGCAGATCCCTATCTGTACTACTCCCAGCAATAGACGCTGCTGCAGATCTATGCACTATGCTGCTGGATCGGGTGTGGGGTGTACACCTAAGAGAAGTGTACACATAATCTGTTGTCAGCCAAAGAAAATAGAAATAAATTTGGAATGGGTAAGTTTGCCGACCAGCATACTTACCCATTCTTTTTCAGAACCTGCCACCAGCTGGACCATTCGCACCCGCCACAGACCCCACCAGAGAGGTGCGTAACCTCTCTGGGGACTTTTAGAGTTAGGCTCTGGGGAGGGAGGGTTAGGGTCATGGAAGGGGAGAGGAGTGTAAGTTTAGGATGCAGGGATGGAAGTCTTAGGGTTAGGCTGCGGGGAAGGAAATCTTAGGGTTAGGCTGCGGGGAAGGAAATCTTAGGGTTAGGCTGCGGGGAAGGGAGTGTTATGATTAGGGAAAGGGTTGGAGTAAAATTTCAACTTACCATTCGGAGATCCATCTTCGGTGCTCCAGGGATCTAGTGCTTTCCTCTTCGAAATAGAGCCGTTCTCAGCGTAGACCCACACCCGCGTAGTGTGTATACATGGTGGGAGGGGGTTATGTGATTGTACAATAAGGGCTTGGTTAAGCCCTTACATACGATTCTCATTTATGCGCCGACCCCATTTTCCGTGGGGTCAGTGCGTAAAACCTAAAGGCAGTGTCTTGACATCGGAAGTCTCGTGGGTGTCGAAACTCCGCTGCGTTCCGACCCTAGATTCAGCCCTACATTCTCAGCTGCACGAGGAACCAGATCCAGAATTATGTAAGCATGGCGTTCATAAGCCTCCACAGCGCAATTTATGCTAAGTGCGATCCTATATTGCGTCCCTGCAAGGTGAGCGCACCCCCCTGGCATGTACGGAACTTTCCTACACTGGACCTTACCTTAAATTTTACCCACACCCCCACCCTGCCATCAGAAAGGCTAATGACGCGTAATCCAGAATTATTTGTCACGTGTTCCGATGCATAGCCACCGTGTTCCTGCACGCACAGAGTATCTACACATTCTGAACACGTAAACGAAGCGACGTACGGAATTCTAGATCCAGTCCGCAAACTGTAGCTAAAAGATCTAAAATCTGCAAACACAATTTATCTAACAATAAACTAAATAACAAGAATATCCAGAATAACCAGTTATTTATGGAATAGCCAAACAGAGCATTAGAAGACAGAATGGTTGTAATATTAATATTAATAACACAATTAATTCAAAGCCAAATAATCTCAAGCACAAACATCACCCACAAACAGGCAAAATACAGTCAGCTAAACACAAGAGCTATTAAACATGACATGTCAAAGCCACAAATCTACAAGCTACAAGCTCTGCTGCTGAAATATTAATGAGAGGATATTCTCAAAGTAGATCCGAGAACATGACAACATGCAGGAAGGAAACTTACGCTGTAGCAGTGGACATAGGACACAAAGTAGTCAAGTCTGCGAGGCTCGGCGTGCTCTTGTTCCATTGATGCAGCTGCTCGCTCTGCTGCCTGGTAAATGTCAGGCTGCACTCTCTTATAGCAGGCAGACCTCTCCTCTCAGCCGTTTATGTATAAAAGCCTCATTATGCTGCAGCTGAGTGACAAATTAACCTCAGGCAGGTTTCACCATCTGACTGCATCGGCTTTAAACGTTGTGCATTATTTCCCTCGGTGTTCTAGTGCAAGTCCCCTAAACAAATATTTTCCTATGCTGTGACAAAGGATAAGGTACATTATGCTGTCCTGCCTTGTATTGTAGTTGTTTTTTTTTTTAGAACGTTAGTAATATTTTGCTGGTTACCCACTGGCATAGCATGCTAAAAAATAAATGACATAAAAATCAGGGTTGACGACTTTCCCAAAATATCCGGGAGACTCTCAAAATTTTGGGCAGTTCTTCCGGTATCCCAGGAGAGCCGGCAAATCTCCCGCAGGGAACTTGAGGCTGTGGTTTCATTGCTACCATTCATAGTGAACCGTATTCGCAGATCCATTTTTTTAAAAGAACACAATTATACGCACGGACATAGCAAACCAACACCCATGACACTCCCCTCTCACGGCCGTACAATCGTAGTTACGCCTCCATAGACCACCTCAATGTTATGTGTGTAGTTACGTGCGTATATGTACTGTACGTACGATTCTATGTAACTGCGCCCTCAAAGACTCATTTAAATGCCTCCACCATCCTCTTTTACGTAACTTTTCAGGTGCGTATTTCAACCCCGCCCACCGGTACGTACGTCCCCAAGTGCGATTCACATGTCCGTGCCTAAAGCACTTACATGCGTATATTCATCATAGCTTACGTGAATAAAGTTACCACACATGCGCAGTTCATCCTAAAAATACGCACGCAACGCCACCTGAAAACAGATCTGTGAATACGGCCCAGCGTTACTAGGGACGGGGCGGGACCTGATGATGCAATTAGTGTCATCAAGCCCCACCCCCTAATAATACTTTAAAAACAGCTATTGATGGTCAGGAATCGGGGCTTCAGGACACAATTTCTGGTCCCGTCCCCGTACCGGCCTCTGTCTTTTGTCTCCGGGATCTGCCAGAGGGAAACTCTCCAGAGACGGCAACCCTGAATAAAATAATTATAATAATCAGGAGCGGAACTTGAAATTGGCCCCAAAGTAAATTTTTAGTGGGGGCCCAGTGATGCCTAACTTCCTAAAGTGCTTAGCAATCTCCCTGTTGCCAATTCACTTCAAGAAGTCATTGCAGTATGATGATAGAGTTAATAAATGTCCTATTTTCCTGCATTGAGGCCTATGGAGGCGACCATTTCCATGGAGGTCAAGATGTAATCAAATGACTGACAGTTAGCTATGACAACATGACATCATTAATGGAGACAGAATTGGAGAACACACTTTGGTCTCTTGTTAATCAACTGCAGTGTCACCTACTTTATCTTTTCTATAAAGATGAAAAGCTCAGTGTGTCTCTATTCTATATCTTCCAATATACAGAAATTATCTATTCACTGATAATTTAACAATCAATACTCATGCTGACATTTTTATTGAGAAATAGGTTTCCTGGCAGCGCTAGACACACCCATGGGTGGAGCTATTCACAGGACACATCCGTTTGGTGGCAAAGGACACACCCCTTTTGTGCAGCACATTGATATTCATTTGCAAATGTTGGCAACCATGCATACAATGCTTCACCCCTTAGCTTCAAAATTCCTCAATTATCCCTGTAATAAACAGTTCCAACTAAAGGAAGGGCAACCAAGTGTGGAGGCTCCTCAAAGAACCCGTTTCACATATAAGAATCTGCGTATTTTTAGGTGCGTAAATTTAAGAAGGGATATACTGTGCATGCATTGCAACTTAATTTACGCAATTTACGGGATGGCTCTGAACCCCCATTACGAACCTATTTCTTCAAGGTTCATAATGACATAAGAATAAAGGGGCATGGCGGGAAAAATTAAGAACGAAGAGAAGAAGAGTGGGTGGAGAAAGTCATTTTAATGGGGAAATCTGAGCGCAGTTATGCAAAAAGTTCTTAATTAGCCACACGCAACTAAAAACCTAAAAGATAAGGTAACCCTATGGCATTCGTAAGTAGGTTAAGAAGCTGAAAACCGAGGACGTGTCAGGGAAGTTGGCATGCTACTTAGGTGCGTAAAAATTAAGAACCTATTGCCGGATCCTCAATTCCAGCCAACAGGGGACTTATGCAAGTCATTTGCGTAAGTCCCCTGTCAGGGAACATCTGCATGTGCGCAGCAGATGTTCCCTGTGCGTAAGTACTAACGTACGTAACGAAGTTAGTTCTTACAATGAAGGGGCTGACCCTTCACTTACAATGGCTCTATCCCCGCCATATAGGCGAAGATAGCCGTACGGCCTCAGACCTAGTCATAAAAGTTAAGGTAGGAATATGGACACGTGACTGTCCAGATTTACTACTGATAGCGGGGAGTGTAGTTGGCGTGAACTCCCCACTTTGGGAGCGTGCCTACAGATCTTCCAATGCACATAAAGAATGCAGAGGTCTGGATCGTCCCCATTATTTATAAAGCTCTCACATAACACATAACCACCATCTCCATTATACATAACAATGCATTATGCACTTGCATCTGTATCTGGGAACATAGCTGTGTTGTGCTTGATTAATTCTATCCATATGCAATTTAAAGAGTCAGGACCTGATTCAGAGTTTGAGGATAAGAGAGGAAAGTTGCACCAGGGCAAATCCATGTTGATTTCAGGGGGAGTCACATTTCATCTGTTGCAAAAAGTATTATAGTTGAGAAGTGATGTTTCCCAAACCAAGTCTAAATAACAGTGTAAAAGTGAAGCTGTCAGTATCTGTGTGCAATAAGCAAAAGCAAAGTATTCTCCCTGCATTCATAGAATAACATTAATCTGACTAACCCTGAAATCAACATGGTTTTGCCCAGGTGTAACTTTCCTCTAGAATAATGTTCCATCTATTTGTACTCATGTGGCTATGTACCCTCTTAAATTCTATCTATCTATTTATTTATTTATTTATTTATTTATTTATCTATTTATTTGCTACCACTTTCTCACATTCTTTCCATTTATTTATTTGCCTTTATTACTTCCAATGCTATAACATATATATATATATATTTTTTTTTAAGCAATAAAGTATAAATAAACTATAAAACACAGTTGTAAAATTAAAATTCCAATTTAAAAACAACAACAAAAAAATACATGAAACCCTCATTTATCATTACTAAATTATTGGTTTGCTAAACGGTGAAAGCATTTAATAATGAATGTTAATACTAAATGTCATATGACTTTAATGAATCGGCTATTTGTGTTGATTAAGTATCTTGTGCTACTGTTTATCGTATTCATTGAACAGAATAACTAAAAGCTCTAGACATAAAAATAAAATCTATACTTCAGAAACAAAAATAAACACAACACAAAGACAGTCACCTGAAGGGCCACGGTGGAGTTCTTTGTTGGATATTTTCCCACCAGTCCTTGTTCCTTGCGCTTCTTGAATTTCCTAAAGTAGTCCTGTATCAGGAAGGTGGCATAGAACTTCCCCACGGTTACCTCATCATCTAGATGAACAGACAAATCTTTCCCAAGTCAGCAACATTCACCATCACTCTAATCACTAACATCTGAAAAGAAATGTGATGGATGCGGCGGGTTCTAAGCTGTGTAGCTAACAGCAGGGTACAGGATACTAGCAAGCAAGCAAGATGAGCCTGGATGGTGGGCGAGGCATAGCAGGTGTGTTACGTGAGGTCCTGATGGACATAGCGGTAGACTGACGTAATGTTGGGAGTGAGAGTTAGTACCTGTTTAAATTAGCCTCATCACTATGTCCCATGTACTGTTCTAAGGTGTTTTATTGTATAACATGGTTCTGTTTGGCACAGTTTGTACAAAAAATATTCCAATTAAACTGGTCAAACTCTATATGAGAATCGGCTAATCATCTGAATATCGTCTGATTGGCCAGATTATCATGCAGTGTGTGGGAAGGACAGATTTGTAACAACCCCTGCTAACGTTCCTAAGATGCGATGCACTGATAGATGGATCATTTGGTTTTCATGATCGGGGATAGGCACAGGCTTATGGGGAGATAGCCAAAAATATCAGGCATTGTGTATCCCCACCCAAGGATATTGCGTAGTATGTAGCCAGCTCTACATTCATTCATTTATTAAATATTTAAAGCTGGACACACACTACACAATAATCAGTTGTCTGGCCTGATCATCATGGAGGACAGGCATAGGCAACATGAGGCACTCCGAGTGTTGTGAAACTGCAAATCCTAGCATGCTCCAACCAATCACAATGAGCCGAGAGTGATGCCTAGTGTTGTGTATAGCTAGGGCCCAATTGTCACAACACAGACACGATAATCGCAGCAATCAGGTAAACTGAACAGCCCGGTCGCAGCAGGATCAGTCTAGAGCATCTAGATATAGATAACAGATAATTAGTAGACGGAAGCAGAATAACAAAAGAGACTAGAGGGATAGTTCTCTCATTCTTTACATGCTGTTGGCAGTGTATTCAAAGGAACACTTCTAAAGCAGAGCTAATTATGTATTCATTAAGGCCCAAATCTAAGAAAGGGGACATCTGTATTACAATAAATCTCCTTATTATATTAACAGTCCGATTTTAAATGAATGAACCATTATAATGGCTTTTAAAGGTCTCTACTACAAAAGCACACATTACACAGTGAATGATTTGCAATGATTACACAAATTGTCATTTATTAGGTTAGATTACGAGACCGATTGCCGCATCTGTTTCTAGTTTCTGTTTTTATATGCTCTATTATATTTATGCAAATGTGTGTCCATTTCCTATGTAATACTTGGCTGCTGCATATAGTATGTGAGTGAATATAAGGGGGGTGTGAATGTATACTTACCACCTCTCTCCTTGCAGCTTACACTGCAACACACTCGAAGGAGGATGAGGGGAGTGTATGATAATAGAGAGTGGACTTATATGACTCCACAGAACCCATACATGCAGGCACAGTTACCAGAGATACTGTATTCTGAAGCATGCATCTGTATATATATTAATAAATGGAGGGGAATAACAGCTGGCAAGAGGCAACACTAGTTCCATGCCACCACCCTAAAACAGAATTGCTTCAGAATATTCTGACAGGATAGTTGAAAGGAAAAAAAATAAAAGACTGCAGAGAAAGCTCAAGCACAGTGGTTACAATAACAAAGCAGTTCCATTAGGCCATGCAAGCAGTAGAGGTATACGACTAAAAGACTGCAGTAAGACAGAAAACAACAGTTTTAAATGTGCAGTATCAATGTTTTTTGTCTGCTCTCTCCTTGGGCTCCGGGTGTCGGCATTCGGTTGGCTAACAAGGGGTCACCTTTATGATGGTGGAAAGTGGCTGGTCCTGTCCTAAGCCTAATGTCAACGCTAACGCTGCTCCTTGGATCATGCTTGAAGAGCAGAGTGGCTAGCATGCTCTCCTTTAAGAGACTGAGAATGTCACCTTCACTGCGCTCAGCCTTCATCACCACCACTGGGACTGGGCTCCTCAGGTTGCTTCCAGACCTGAACATTCCTTAAAGAGGCTTCAATACTACAAAAGTAGTTACAAAATGACTGGGTCAAAAGGCATGCAGCTCGATACTGTATATAGATGGGGGTGAGAGAAATGGATCCTGCACCTTTAAAACACCAGACAGTTATAAGAGAGCAGTAATTAAGACCAAGGAACGTGGGCTGGGGACAGGGGGTATAGGCACCATCGGCCCATTGTAGCCCACACATGTCCACTGACTTAATAGACAGTGTAGAGGGAAGAGAGAGCCACAAACACCACAGAGGTCCACGCCAACACTTTAATAAACGGCAGAAATGTGAATGATTGAACTTGGAGGATAGTGTAAAAAAAGGCAAAAAAAATCTTTATAACTGACTTGGAGACTTGGAGATGTTCAACTATTTAAGTAACCGCCAATAAAATGATATTAGCATGAATTACTATATTTTATGCCTTCAACATCTGCTTCGTATATATATATATATACATATATCTTACACATATACATATATCT
>WWET01000505.1:14507-34713 GCA_011038615.1 Limnodynastes dumerilii
CAGCGTACGTCCGCTAACGGACGTATAGACTACATGAACGTACGCCGCTTAGCACGCCCATACTTTACCCTTTAAATACAAACCCTCGCCTACTTAACGTAATTCAGACGTATTTTGGACTCACGTAAAATTGGCACGCCCACACGTAAGTATTTACGTGCCAAATACGTGAATGGCCCGTACGTTCACAGTTACGCTATGCTAATGAGGGTATTTTCTATGGTGTGCATGCGCAGTACTTACAAAAACAGGATTTTACGTCTCCGCCATGCGTAAATTCGCTCCGAAGCGTTGTTCTGTCGTAGTTACGGCGGGCGTATGCGTAGCCGATCTGTGCATGCACCGGGTAGATGTTGCTCGGCGTAGTTAGGGAATTTCTGTAGTCAGGATCTGGCGTCCCTAACTGTAGCATAGTTACGGTTGAATGGGCGTTCCTAGGTTACGAGCGCCGAAACTACGCTACAGTTAGGGAAGGTAGGCGGGGGGAGGAAGGGAAATGAGGCAGGGAGGGTAGGGTTTTTAAGTTACGCTCCGGTCCGGGCGTAATTACACTCTTACACTTAGTTCTGGATCAGGCCCAATGAGGGCTTAGAAAATGATGGCCTTAGGAAGAAAGGTGTTCATCTTGTTCAACAACCCCCCTAGGTGATAACGGTATTGCACACAGTTGCTTTACAGAGGTCTTTTAGCATAAATCTCCAATACAACGATTAAACCTAGGTACCATGCACAGTGCACTGCTTGCACAATAGTATATAGCAGTAAATAAATGTATTAAATATGTATAATGCAGTTAATTAACCCATACTGTGTTTTACTGTAAAGTATGTGCCCATGATCTTGTGGCAGAATTGTGCTGAAGATCAGAAAGAATACTGGAATACAAGGTACAGAAATAACAAGAAGATAAAATAATAGCACCGAACATATTGCACAAGAGAACATATTGCACAAGAGAACATATTGCACAAGTACAATAAACAACAATAGCATTTGGCTTTTATTCATTTCCTCTGAATGAGATTTCTACACTGCTGCCTTGCACAGAACCTGCTAAACGATTGTGTCAGAAGTAATTAGTAATCCATGAGATGGTTATTTATGTAGGAATAGCTAGGTTTGGGTATTCAATCTACTTCAAGATCATTGAGTTGGATTTGTTCCCATCAATAATTACCTTAATTTGATCTCACTTTAGAGCATGTCTAACTGAAAACCCCAATTAGGCCAAACAATCAAAGTCTTCGATTGTATGGGCCACAAGAAAAAATAACATTGTGCCGGCCATGCATTTAAATAAGTGGTTCGTGGGACACGGAAAGAAGGAAAATGGGAGGTCTATATGAGATTCACGCAAGCAGCTGCCGCTCTGAATGGATGTGCTTTGCTGGTACAATGGGTTTTTTTCTGAAAAACCTATGTATGGTAGCTGATTACAGACTACTGGCAATTGCTGGTAGTCTTCAATGTAGAAAGCGGCGGTGATGCGACTCCTGCAGTCACAAAGAGTCATTTGATGAATGGTACGTGTTTTAGCTAATCCCATCCCTTAATATTTTTCCAACACTAATCTTCCCCTTCTTCAGCTCTAACCCTCCATGCCCCTCAGCCTAACCCTAACCTTCCATGCCTGCAGCCTAACCCTCCATACCTCGCGACCTTACCCTATCCCTCCATGCCTGCAGCCTAACCCTTAAGCCCTAAGCTTAGCCGCCACAGCTGCTGCAGTCTAACGCTAACCTATTACCCATCACAACTGCAATTTTCTATTTTCAGTTGGACTCAAACAATGATACAGCCACCCTGGTGGAACACTTAGAGGGGAGGGGGGGGGCATTTTGAGGGCAGTAAATCAGAAGTGGAGACCTGGCTGTCTTCAGTGTGTGAAGGATTAGTGGCAATTAACTCTATTGCTCTCCAGACTGGCATATGCATAGTCCTAAGTAGTATGATAATAGTTTCTATCTGCTTTAATCGGGTGATGAAGTGTTATAAAGAGGGCATACTGCTTCTATTACACAGTTATTTATTATTGATGACATTTGAGTCTCACAAACAACCTTTGTGTTTGGTGAAGATTCTACAACATCTGCAATTGTATTCTGTGCCCAGAGAAAATTAAGAAAATAGATGCCAAAATTTCATTCTCTCAAATTTACCTACATAAAAAATTTAAGTCACTTAGCTTATAACAGATGGTAGTAATGATGGTCCAAATTAGGATTCACAGTGAACAAAGCAATACTGCTGAAAGGTTTTAATGTTCTACTGCAAGAATGGACTTCAGCAGAACACTGAATATCAGGAGCTTATTAATCTCTTTATGGAATTTATTAATGTCTATTAAGAAAGGAAAGGTTGCAAACAAGGGCATAATTATACAGAGCAGAACCTTTGCTTACTGATAATAGATACTGACCAGCTAAACCAGAAAACGTCACCTCTGAAATCTAATACTATTGAAATAATACAGTGGTTGCAGTCCCCGCATAGAATAAGGGATTTCCGAAATAGGGGCATCCGAAAGTTCCTTTTCAGATGTCCCAATTTCGAATACACCTCCATTTAAAAAAAAAAAAATTCAGAATGGGTGATTATGTCGATCGGCGTACTCACCCATTCCATTTCAGAAATGCAGCCTCCACCGCTACCAGAGGACCCGCGACAGGGGAAAGGTGAGTAGCCTCTCCAGGGTTAGGGTCAGGCCGCAGGGAAGGGAGGCTTAGGATCAGGCTGCAGGGGAGGGAGGGTTAGGGTCAGGCTGCGGGAGAGGGAGGGTTCAGCTCAGGCTGTGGGAGATGGAGGGTTAGGGTCAGGCTGCAGGGAAGGGAGGATAAGGGTCAGGCTGCGGGAGATGGTGGGTTAGGGTCAGGCTGTGGGGAAATGAGGGTTAGGGTCAGGCTTAGGAAAGGAAAGGTTAGGGTTAGGGTAATGGAAGGTGAGGGTTAGGTTTAGAATTAGGGGAAGGGTTGAGGTAGTTTTCAAGTTTACCTTTCGGAGCACCGTGTTCGGTGCTCCGTGGATCAATTGCTATGCCTCATCGAGGCATAAGCAATTGATATCCCAGCCAGTTCGAAACTGGCTGGGAGAAAACGGCCATATCAAAATAGGGCCGTTCTTTCCGGGGACCCACACCCTAAATCAGATACAAATGAAATTTGTCTCCCCTGCAATTCAACATAGTTTTACCCAGGTGTAGCTGCATTAGGCCTGGCTGCTTTGTGCCTGTAGACTATGTGCCGTACATGCATAGACACCCAGAGGTACTGTTGTGTGTGTCTTGGAATAGCTCAGGATTTGTGCCAACATCTATAACATGTATGCTACATGTTTGTATGCGTCTCTGGTTTAACTCCTATATCTCCAATGGACGTTAGGTGTCTTCAAATAAGTAACCTTCTTAGCACTGGACAGTATTTTATTAATAAGAACAAGATGGGAGTCACCACTGCGAATGGGCCTTTTTATCAAAAAGGGGCGTTGAAATACTTTTCTTCTGTCTCGCAGAGAGATATCAAAGGAGTGGCTTCAGGACAACTTTGTGAATTTCCTTGAGTGGCCCAGCCAGAGCCCAGACCTGAATCCGGTCTGGAGGTATCTGAAAATGGCTGTGCACCGACGCTTCCCATTCAACCTGATGGAGCTTGAGAGGTGCTGTAAAGAGGAATGGGCGAAACTACCCAAACATAGGTGTGCCAAGCTTGTGTCATCATAAAGACTTGAGGCTGTATTGCTGCCAAAGGTGCATCAACAAATTATTGAGCAAAGTCTGTGAATACTTATGTACATGTGAGTTCTTAGTTTTTGATTTTTATTAAATTTGCAAAAATCTCCCAAAAACTTTTTCATGTTGTCATTATGGGGTATTGGGCTGGATCCAGACCTTGTTAAGTGCATTAACTTAGTTACACCTGGGCTAAACCATGTTGAATTCAGGGGGAGTCAAGTTAATGGTATACTTTGCATGCAGGGATATATCTTTGAATTGCTTACTGCACACAGATACTGACCAGCTTTACTATCACACTGTTATTTAGACTTAGAATAGGAAACATCACCTCTCTACTCTAAAACTGTTTGAGGCAGATGAAATATGACTCCCCTGCAATCAACATGGTTTAGCCCAGGTGTAACTAAGTTCATGCACTTAACAAGGTCTGGATCCAGCCCATTGTGTGTAGAATATTGAGACAAAAAATGTATTTATTCCATTTTGGAAAAAGGCTGTAACATAACAAAATGTGGAAAAAGTGAAGCGCTGTGTACTTTCCGAATGCACTGTAAATGGACTCTACTTATCAGCTTGCTTACTGATGCGGAAAGTTTTGTAAACTGTTGCCTATTTGTCAAGCCATCTTCTGCTTAGCTCAGTTACTGCAAATATGACTGTCACACATCTAACAATACTGAAGTATTTTTGTGCTAACCTTTATGAACAAATAATATATCCCAGAGCAGTCATCTTCTCATAAATCCCCAGAATTCAGTGATGCTTACACATGGTTCTCACAGGAATGGCACATAACGCCCTGAATAGGAAACTTCGGCAAATACTCTGCATTGTGTTGCCATATTGGAAAGTGGCCATCTGTTTGACTACCTATTGACACACACAAAGGTAATAGATGCTACAGTCCAGTTCCACCAAGCTGCATATTATGAAAATAAATCAAAAAGATGCAGACATGGCACCAAATAACTAACACAGCGATTCACATATGCGGAAGTGCATTTGTTTGATTTGGCAGAGTTATATCTGCTAAACATATTCATGAGCACTTCTACTGTAGTCCTTGTGCTTTTCAGGTCATCTCTTTTTGTCATACAAAACAATAAAGAGATGAATGGCTTTTATGGTAAATTAAATATAAAACAGATAAAAATATCTCCATAAGACTGTTTTTTTTTTAAATAAAAAGTAATTGTCTTTTTATATAAAGTACATTTCTAGGGCAGCGAGGTGGCTCATCAAGCCTCTCTCAGGCTGCTGTCTCTTTCACCCTTCTAAGATATCCCAAAAGGGAGAAAGTAGACGTTGGAGAGAATAACGTTGTTGATTTTTAGATTCTACAACAAAGTGTCTCTGACATTAGTACCCATCAGAATATTCCCCAACAAATCACTCATTGCTCCAAATGTCTAACAGATTTACATAAAATGACAAGTTTCACAAAATGTACAACCAGAGATGGTCACCAACCAGCCATCATTCAATTGTGACCAAGCAGGCAAGCACCATCCCAATTTAATGCAGCTTAGAATAACATGTAAGTAGCTTCTTGCTCTACTATTTCAGGCTATAAAAACACTGCTGAAGCTCCTAAGAGGGAACGGAGTCGCCGCTGAGAAATAGCTGTTTTAGAAGTAGAGACAGCTGAAAGCTAATTTTTGCCTGTCTCTGTTTCGAAAACACAGACATTTTAGAATTTTTTTTCAGACGGGTAAGTATGCCAATCTGCATACTTACCCATTCATTTTTAGCAAACGCCGCAAGAGACCCATCCGAGACGTTATACCAACCAGACAGAGGTGAGTAACACTCTCCAGGGACTTTTAGGTTTTTGACTGTGGGGATGGGAGGGTTAGGGTAATGAAAGGGGAGGGTTAGAGTAATGGAAAGGGAGGGTTAGGTGAGGCTGTAGGTATGGGAGTCTTAGGGTCAGGCTGCGGGGAGGAGAATCTTATGGTCAGGCTGCAGGGATGTGAGTTTTAGAGTAAAGCTGTGGGTAAGGGAGTCTTATGGTTAGGCTGTGGGGAGTTGAGTCTTAGGGTTAGGCTGCGGGGAAGGGTTAGGGTAATGGAAGGGGAGGGTTAGGGTAAAATTTAGACTTCCAATCGCAGCTGTCTTCGTGTTTCAATGATCAATTGATTTGCCTCTGCGAGCAGTCTAGTTCCCAGCCAGGTCCGAACTGGCTGGGGGAGAACAGCCCTTTCGAAAAGGGGCAGTTCACAGCAGCAACCCACACCCCCTAAGAACTAACTTATGTTGTATAATTATCCCTTCATATGTCATCTGTCTTTCCCCTTTAGTGTCCATGAAAAATGCTATTTCTTTTTTGTAACTCGATATATGCAACTTCACATGTACTCACTAACAGGATTTTTATACAGCTCTGTCCTCATCTCTTACCTCTGACCAGCACAAGTTCTTAATAACAGAAGTTCACTTGTTTCTGTGCCCTTTTGTTAAAAAAATGGTGTTACTTTATTTTCTTTAGTGTAATGATTACAATAATTGCTCTTAACCTTAAGTATTGGTTAGCCAACAAAATCGTTGAGTGGCCTTCCCTAAGCTGAACTACAAGAATCATTGCTACTCTAAGAAGAAAATTACTTGTTTGGAAAAAACTTTATGTGGTCACAAAAACCGAATCTATCCTTGGACAGTTCCACGGTCATTTGCATGGCATGGTAATTGAAAACATTGCAAACTGACAACCTGCAATAACCTGAACATTAGATTGTAGTGTTGATCAACGTCTTTCCACATTGGCATGGAAACAACTGTTTTCCTCTCTTATGCAGATTGATTGGTGACATAGTAGTTTACAGTAGCTATGAACAGCCCATGCCTGCATGCTTGATTTGTGTGTTTGCCAATACTGTTATCTAGATTTGTTTCCACAATATGCTCAGTCTTCCTGAGCAAACAGTTCAATCAGCTCTTGCAACCATCATATATATGTCTGCAAAACCTTTTATCCCTGTGTTTATTAACCTTGATCATAGCAATACAAAGCTATAGAGAAGGCTTTAAAGCTTAATGGAAAACAATTTGCTTTAATTAACCAATTTCAAAAAAGTTACAAGCTTGTTATCCTGTTTAGTTTTAGAAATCCAACAACTCATTCCATACCATAATGCTTTTCTCTGGTGTTCTATTAGGGGACACTATGCTCCTCGTAGAGGGAAGTATAATAAGTTTATTTTAGGTGGCCCTAGGATTTGGGCATTCTTTTAGGGCTCTGGCTCTAGATTTCTTACTTTTTATTTGTAAAACTTTTATTATATTTTCCTCTGGGTGTATGTGAGTGAGCTCATCCACAGGTGAAACTCGAAATTAGAATTAGAATATCGTGCAAAAGTTCATTTATTTCAGTAATTCAGCTTAAAAGGTGAAACTAATATATTATTTAGACTCATTACATGCAAAGTGAGATATTTCAAGCCTTTATTTGTTTTAATTTTGTTGATTATGGCTTACAGCTTATGAAAACCCCAAAATCTAAATCTCACAAAATTAGAATAATTTGAAAAGGTTCAATATTGTAGGTTCAAAGCATCAGCAAATTATTCCAAAACACCTGCAAAGGGTTCCTGAGCCTTTAAATGGTCTCTCAGTCTGGATCAGTAGAATTCACAATCATGGGGAAGACTGCTGACCTGACAGTTGTGCAGAAAACCATCATTGACACCCTCCACAAGGAGGGAAAGCCTCAAAAGGAAATTGCAAAAGAAGTTGGATGTTCTCAAAGTGCTGTATCAAAGCACATTAATAGAAAGTTACTGCCTCAAACTATAAAGAATACTTAAAGTGGTAAAGATTAATTTAACATTTATTTAAAATTTAGATGTTATATATTGTATTTTCAATAAATGTTAAATTAATCTTTACCAATTGCAGTGTTCTTTATAGTTTAAGGCAGTATCCAGCACGGCTATTTGCATATAAGTTTATTTCTCTTACTCTGGTCTGCACTAACCAGTTAGCCTACAAAGGACTATTGCCTTGCCTATAATATTAATAATATTATTAAATTATTTATTGAATTAGTGCTCACCAGGATTCTCTCTATTTTTTTATGGTTTGGGTCTCGGACAACATCCATTTCTGAACTCACCAAGGTAATTAATTATTATTCAGCATTGTCTCTTATGGAATCCGACCTAGGGTCTGGCTAGGGCCTCTTTCTCCTTGGAACAACTCATTAGTGTCCCCACTGGATGACGAGTGAACATCCTGTTCCAGAGACAGTTTACACAATTATTTCCGATTCTGACCTCTCTTTGGATAAGTGAGTTCGGTGAGTTAATCAGGGAGTCTGAAGCGGAAGGCTCTTCTAGTGTTATAAATTCCTCTAATGCTCAGAATGTGAATGACCTGGCTTAGAAGTTATGACAAACTTTACAGTTTGTGAATCATGGGCCTAATTTAGACTTAAGAAGGAGCTTAAAATTCCGAGAGGAAAGTTACTCCTGGGCAAAACCATGTTCATTTCAGAGAGAGTTATGTTAATTGTATTCTTTGTATGCAGAGATATATCTTTGAATTAATTACTACACACAGATACTGACCAGCCTTACTTTTACAATGTTATTTAGACTTGGGATAGGAAATGTCACATCTCAACTCTAATACATGTTGCAACAGATAAAATATGACTCCCCTGCAATCAACATGGTTTAGTCCAGAAGTAAATTTCAAACTCCTTCTTAAGTCTGAATCAGGCCCCATGTTATGTTGTGGGAGGCAGCCTTTTCAGGTGAGGTATGTCTACTGCCTGGGTAAACCAAACTAATCAGGCATGGGTAGAAGAGTTGGCCAAGGATTAGCAAGAAAACTAGCCACAAAGGACAGTCCACCTCCTCAAGGGCAGGTTTCCAAAGATTCGGTCATACAGTATTGTGGTGGGGGCCTGTCTCATGCAGTTTTGAGGGGTTGTGCTTTTCTTCATGACTGGTCTGCTCACCAGTGAAATATGCAGCAGGGTTCTCTGAGAGGTAATCCAACAACTCTTGAATTTGGGAGTGATTTTTTTTATGTCCGCTGGAAACAGGTTTGGGTTTTACTCTAACCTCTTTCTGGCTCCAAAGCTGGACAATCCTAAACATGATGGGTTCAAGTCCTAGGCTTCAAGATGGAGTTGCTGTTGTCATCACAGCATAGAACAGGAGGAGTTCCTCATTTCTAAAGACATAAAGGATGCTTACCTCCACGTCTCCTGGGAGAGGCATCAGTGTCTACTTCGCTTTGCGGTCCACAATGCCCTTAGCAGTTCTGGGCTTTGCCCTTTGGCCTATTTCCCACCCCAAGGATTTTCACTAAGGTAATGTCTGATATGGAAGGTTTTCTGTTTTCAGAGTGCCATGGTTATTCCATACCTAAAGAACCTGTTGTTAAAGTCTTGTCTCATTCAAGTCTTTCTTAATTCCCATGCAGATCATACTATTGCTTGGTCTTGAGCAGGTCTTTCTTTTGGAGGACAAGATTCTCTTGGTTCTTACTAAGACCAGATTTGTTTTGGCAAAGACGTAGGTGTCCCTTTTTGCTGAATAAAGCTTTTGGGCTGTATGCAGAGCTCTTTAAGACTATTTAAGTCTATGTTGCAACAAGTAACGTAAATGTCGTAAAAAAATTACTGCACATGCGCAGTAGTTCATATTGGAAAACTACGGCCGCATATGCAATGCGGCCCGAGCTCTACATACGGCCCCTCCCCTTTAAGGCCATGTCCTCATCCACTGCTCCCTACCTATCTTCCCTCATCTACATGCACATCCCTTCCTGCCCTCTCCATTCTACTAACCAACGCTGTCTGACCTCCCTACTGATCGCCTGTGTCTAGGACTTTTCCCATGCTGCACTTTTGGAATGGCCTCCCTTCTTCAGTCAGACTCTCCCCCACATTGCAGGTCTTCAAGCACTCACTCAAATCACACCTGTTCAGGCTAACCTACCATTCCTACACTTAACATCCTCACTGCATCCTACATCTACCCCCCTCTCCTCCACTCACATCAGCAGTCTAAGAACTTAAAGTCACACCTGGGCTAAACCATGTTGATTGCAGGGGAGTCATATTTCATCTGTTGCAAACAGTATTAGTGTTGAGAGTTGATATTTCCCAGCCCAAGTCTAAATAACAGTGTGATAGTAAAGCTGGTCAGTATCTGTTTTCAGTAAGCAATTCAAAGATATATCCCTGCATGCAAAGAATACAATTAAATTAATCCCCCCTGCAATCAACATGGTTTTGTCCAGCAGTGACTTTAAGTTCTTATTTTAAGTGGATTCTTAAGTGTGAATCAGGTCCTTAATTTAAAGCTTCTTCTTAAGTCTGAATCAGGTCCATTGTCCTCTCCATTAGGAGAACCCAGTGGAACTGTCAGTCTGGTGTGCTTACTGGAGTAAGGAGACTGGATGCAGGTCCATACCACAGCCTGGTAGAGGGTAACAATGCTAGAATACTTGAAGGAGTGAGGATTACATTTTCCAAGGCAATTGGACCAGTGGACATTTACATTTAGACTATAAAGAATTGGTGACATATTTGGACATAAAATATTGTGCTTTTATACATTCTGTCTTAGAACTGTTATTTTTTTAAAATATATAATAAGAATACAGTTGTATCTGTTCCTACTGACTTGCCTGTGTGATTGGTGAACCCTGGACAGCACTGTTTTCTGACAGAAATATACATATATTTAATTGTGATATTATAATTGTGAGGATACCAGTTTTACCTGGCCGAATTAACACTGGCTGGCCACCTAGTGATGCCTTACTCTACCAGGGAAGCTAACACAGTACCCCTTTGGGATCCTTTAGTCACTCAGGTAAATGCAGTAAGCAGTATACAAAGGGCTATAACTAGGGGGGTGTGCGATAGGGCAGCCGCCCAGGGCACAAAGCTTAAGGTGTTAGTAAGTGAATATTTAGCAAGTACTAAGTAAGTTAGTAAGTGAATATTTATGGTTAAATTGGTTTGGAATTCAG
The DNA here is from genome assembly GCA_011038615.1 of Limnodynastes dumerilii. Classification (NCBI taxonomy): domain Eukaryota; kingdom Metazoa; phylum Chordata; class Amphibia; order Anura; family Limnodynastidae; genus Limnodynastes; species Limnodynastes dumerilii. Next base: position 25,228 of record WWET01000505.1, read on the forward strand.
GATCATGGGGGCACTATTTTTCTTCTTTTTCCTGGAGCTAATATTTCTAGCTACAGCTCTAAGAATACATATGGTAAGTAAAGAACAATTACAAGCATTCTATATGCACACATTAATTAAATGTTTGCAAAGTTAACAATATTATCTGACTTTTCCCTTAATAGCTTAAGGTGCTTCTGGACCGGATTCACACTACTGGACGTATTGCATATACGTCCGGAGTTTACCGATATTTGAGACTGTGCGTGCGTAGTATCTTTTTGACGTAATCTACGTATCTTTTCATTACGTAGATATCATATATGCGGTCTTTGGGCCTGATCCAGACCGCCGTTGCTAGGGCTGAAAAGCCGATCTGCGCATGCGCCGGGCAGATGTTGCCCGGCGTCGCTACGGCAACTCCTGATCGTGGATCGGGCGTCCGTAGCAGCGCCGTAGGGACACTGGAGGGGACGTCCCCCAGCGTCCCTATGTTCAGGTTAGTGTAGGTGGGTGGGGGGAGCTAGTTTAATGAGGGTGGGAGGGCGGGCTAGGCGGCCATACGCTCCTATGCGAAGGTATGGCCCCATCCTTACATCGGCTGAAGTTAGGGTAGCCTCCAGCCGGCGTAAGGAAGGGGCAATACGCCCGTACAGGGGGAGTGTCGGGGAAAGTGAACGCCGATATGCTGTGCTTTAGTAAGCACAGCGCATCGGCGTAGGTCTGGATCAGGCCCTTTGAGACTGAAGATTATGTTAAAAAGATACTAAGCATGCACAGTCTCAAATACCGGTAAACTCCGGACGTATATGCAATATGTCCGGTAGTGTGAAGCCGGTCCTCTGTCACCAGGATGTCCTGACTAAATCTGGCTACTTTACCAATGCTAAAAATACTTCCCCCCAAAGACAATGTAATGTCTAATCATAGTCTCTCCTCCCAAGGTCCACTTACCTGGATGCTTACAATCAAGATGCTGACTTTTATCCGGATAAACATATGGAGGATCCAGGTCATTCAGCCAATGCTCTCCACCAGTGTGATGGAATTTTGTGCTTCATGCTTCTTTTGGCAAGCACACCAAATTTTACAGAGCCACGAGCAAGTGAGGTCTGTGACAGGTCCTCTCAGTATTTTCACCAAGCATCCATGTTTCTCTGGGTTCTGGCAGAGGTCAGTACCTCAACGCCAACCCTGAATCGAATTCCCAGCTACTTCCATGCATGGTCTTTATGCTCAATGTAGGCCGGCACATAAAGGGATGTCCTGAGGGGCTGGTTGCATGCTATTGGTTGCTAAATAGATACAAAGAGGACCCATTTGAAGGATGTAAATGCAGAATCATTGACTTTATATTTGGTACAACATTGTGACGTTGTTAATTGAAATTAAAATGAGGACATTTTAGAAAGCAAAGCAAATGATTCAATGTACTCTGAAAGAATGAGACATGATGTTGAAGCAGACATTAATAAGATATTATTTCAAACATTTATTTATTGTGTTGTCTGCACAATAATCATGAGGATTTAGTGTGTACCAAGTTTTATAGTGTGAATTTTTGGATGATGTTTTGTCTTTATATATTCCAAGTGCATATGTTTTATGATGTCTTTTTGCCATTGATTTCCTAAATATAGACTGTATACAAAGGCAAAATACATTGACTAATGTTCGATGCAATACTTGGTGTGTAACTATCAACCTAATTATGTTTGCTCGGTCATTTATCATGTACAGATGCATACTTTTTTTTTCTTTTTTCTTCTAGGTCTGAATTTATTATCTTCAGACTATGAACATCACAACTATATCAAACTCCAGTCAAATTGCATCTACAATAAAAGCTTCTGTCTACCTGGTGGACTTCCTCACCTGCCTTGTGTTCACCATCCTTATTACACAGACTGTGTGGAGAGACAATGTGCTGAAGAGGGAACTGCAGTACTTTCTCTTGTGCCAACAGCTATTGTGTTTGACGCTATTCTTTGGATTTGGAACTATATTTACCTACATTCGAGCTTTCCAAGTGTATGCCCCAGTCCTGGTTTGCTGGATCATCTTTGCAGTGCAAATAATAATTGGAAGGGGACTCATGATGACTCTTGTCTTAATGTCACTGAACACATGTGTTGCTGTGTGCTGGCCTCTAAAATATCTGACAGTAGTTCATTTTGTAAAATTTAAAATTAATCTGTGCATGTGGATTATTGCACTTCTGGATCCAGTAGTGTCACTAATCTATGAAAGTATACAGAAAGGCCATGAGTTTATTGTTAGCTGGGACACGATTTGCCCAACCACTTTATCAAACATATTATCCAGAATAACTGGAGTAGTGTATACAATCCTTTTAGTAATTGCTATCTTGGTGTCCTATATTATTATGTATAGAGAAGGGAAACGAGCTGGACATTTTACAAACTCCAATCTGAAAGCAAGAAAGACCATCATAATCCATGGACTACAGATCGGTCTGCATACTCTACCAGTAATGGTGAACATATCTATAGGTGGTATGAAACATTATGAAATATTAGAATTGACTAGTTTTCTCATTTTCTCATTTGCACAGTGCCTCAGCCCTGTTGTCTATGGATTGAGATATACTGAACTAAGACACAAAGTGATTGAAAGGAATCTATGCTGTGAGGCACAAATAACAGCCAGATATGGTGAAGAAACCATTAACAGTTAGATAGAACTTCTGCTATTACAACATAGCACTAACACGAATGGGAAACACCAGTTGTTTATCACATCAATGTCATAGTAGAAAAGCTGCAGTGACAAGTAATAGTGTTCACCTTTAATATTAATATAAGGCTGTGGTGCATATTTTTTACATTAGCACATTAGTAAGTAAATTGTAGTTATCCAAAATAAAAATGTGATCTTGTCCAGTTTGGTCTTTAATGGTAAGAAAATATATTGTTGTGGGTAAAACATATATCCTATTAAAATGCAGAAATACCTCATAACATACATATCCATACCCTCCAATATGATCCATTCCATTAGGTACAAAATACTCTGTTCCTTAGTTTCCAACTGTCAGTTATCCATACCCTCCAACATGACCCATTCCATTAGGTACAAAATACTCTGCTCCTTAGTTTCCAACTGTCAGTTACTATGGAAACCACCTTTATTGAAGAGGTAAATAGTTTTTTAAATATCAGTTAATTCATTTAAACCAGGTGACTGACAGTTGTAAGCTCAGGAGCGGAGTATATTGTACCTAATAGAATGGGTCATGTTGGAGGGTCTGCATATCCATATAACTCACAATTACTTAAAAGGTGTTAACTGTCTATTCATATCTAAAGTTTACAACAGTAAAAAATCAAGCAACCAATAAAAACAGACTTAAGACTTAAAGATAAAAAATATACTTTTGACCAAAATAATAAGCTTCTCTAGTACAAGGTAAACATACAATGATCTAAAAAAAATATATTGTTACATATATTTCAGTGAAAATACAGATTTTAATTGCAATAACATTACAGCCCTTTTTTATTCTACAAATTGCAAAGTGAATTGTCAAAGTCTATATATATCTGGCTTAGATATAATGTATGAAGAATTTCTTTTAAGCTTTGTCCAAATCATTAAAAATTCTTGAAAGGGTCCCTTAGGTTTATCTTAAGGGCCCGTCCTTATTGTAGTTGAGATTCCATTAAACATACTCAAAAGTATTTATTACTTGTTACTATTCTCAGGTTTAAGACTATACAGTAAGTGCATTGCAATAGCTGGATGTAGATACCCCTGAGGTAGTATAGTAAACATAAGCTGCCATCACTCATGTAAATTGGTTCTGCCTCTTAATTGATAGAGGTGTTACAGGTGCGGCTGACCAGGGTGCTGAGTCTAACTAGAACTCTGGTTTTCATGTGAGCACCTGATGGTGAGTCCCTACCATCAGGTGCCCAAATGAAAACCAGAGTTCTAGTTAGACTCCTAACAGGTCATGGCCCCTGGAGGTTAATCCTGGGGCCAGATTTACTAAGCTGCAGGTTTGGAAAAGTGGAGATGTTGCCTATAGTAACCAATCAGATTCTAGCTCTCACTTTCCTTTTGCATACTAGATAATGTCATCTAGAATCTGATTGGTTGCTATGGGCAACATCTCCATTTTTACAAACCCGCAGCTTAGTAAATTTGGCACCTGGAGAGAGCAGAGAAACTTGAGTCCAAAGTAAGCAAGAAAGCGGGAGCGAAAGCTCCCTAGAACGGGAAATACATGGAGAGTAAATCACAGTGTCAGATGGAAAAAACACTGGGAAGAAGGCATAGATAGGTGTAGAATACAAAGATAAAACAAACGACAAGTAACAGACTGGGACACTCACTCAACATTCACCACAGCCACACATCAAGGAATAGATGAAGGCTGGCATACAGTCTGGGAAGTTACACAAAATGGTGGTTGTTCAATTCAATTTATAGGAAAATATAGTGTAGACCGCTGCATGGAAGGCAGGGGTAATCTGCACAGAAACATAGGGGGGGGAGCCAGAACCTAACTAAACCATCCTATCTGTAAAATAACATGCAGAAACATTAGTTACACACATTTGCTAATATATAATATTATAGCCACTTTCAAGGCTTCTGCCAACTGAAATAAGGCAGAGAGAGCATGTGCTTGCCTGTAAGGTTTGGCGGCACTTCATATAGAGGATCTGCATACCGCCACACTGCTGGTCATGCTCTAGAAAGGCCTATGAAACGCACAGCCCTGTTTGCCTGCACTGCTTGTTTAGGCACATGAAGTCAGTACAATCATTTTTCAGTACAACCCAGAGTGTTGTACTGAACTAGGGAGCCAAGGGGACGATCACCCCCCAAACCACCCCCCTCCCTCAGAAGGGAACACTGTTCATGGAGAGCAGGGGGTATCCTGTAAATCTACATAACTATTGCTATTTACTATTCTTTGACAGCAGCATAGAGAAATAACATCAAGTGTTTTATTGATGTTAGGTCATGGCGTGACTTGATTTCCCTCTAGTGGTCAATAAAGATAAAGCAGCACTCAAAAAAATGCTAAATCATTTTTTACACTTAGGGTTGTCTTTTTTAAGCCAAATTCCAGGACTAAGTGCTGACGTTTACTGCCCCAGTATTAATTTGCTAATTTCTTCTTTATCAATGGCAATCAATGGGATTTTAAATATATGTGTTGATGGTACTACATCTATATCATAATATGGAAAAACAGAAAGTATGCAGTAATAATGCAGTATGCAAGTTCTCTGTGTTAATGCATAGCATTTCTCCTGCATGTAAATTAATTTGCACCCCTCACATCGCAATGTGGCTTTGTTCAGGTCTGCACCTCTACCTGTTTTGCCCTTACTCTATGCGGGCCAGATTCAGTCCTGCGTGTGTTTTCCGTACGCATGGAGGTCTGGTAGTCTGCGCAGAAGAGGGGAGTCCCGTCATTCCCTCTTCCGTGCGGAGTAGGAAGCACTTACACTGCCATAACCCTACCTTATGTGTCCCACGTGGTAAAATCACTACTATTAGCCCCAAATCAGGTATCCCTAAATCACTGCTTTTTGTTAAAGCTATAGGGCCGTATGCGCAGTATATTGTGTACATTGTGTATTGTCTAGACTACGTATACGCAATCTACGTTGCAAGAAGTAACGTAAATTATGCTACAAAATTACTGCGCATGCATAGTAGCACTTTTTTGAAAACTCCGGCCGCAACTGCAATGCTATGCACATATAGGACCTGATTCACACTTAAGAATCTTCTTAAAATAAGAATAAGTCACTCCTGGGCAAAACCATGTTGATTGCAGGGGGAATTAATTTATTTGTATTCTTTGCATTCAGGATATATCTTTGAATTGCTTACTGCACACAGATACTGACCAGAGTTACTATCACACTGTTATTTAGACTTGGGCTGGGAAATATCACCTCTCAATACTAGTACTGTTTGCAACAGATGAAACATGACTCCCCTGCAATTAACATGGTTTAGTCCAGGTGTGACTTTAAGTTCTTATTTTAAGAAGATTCTTAAGTGTGAATTAGGTCCATAGTGTGGAGATATAATAAGGCTGCAGTGCATGAAATATTTTTGCCAGCTTGTTATTGTAGTACCAACCACTTTATTATAGTGCACATAAATGTGTGTGATAGCAGCAAGTATCACAACCTGATACCACCATTCATTTTTGCCTTGCCAGGCTGCCACACTTTTTCTTTTGGTGCTGGCATCAGTGCATTTAAAATTCTGACTTGTTAGCAGAGCAGCAGCAAATAGCCTCAGCTCAGCACCGATCTTCTACGCCCCCTCATTAATACTACTTGCAGCAGTCATTATAACGCTGCCCGGACAGCCTAGTTTGATGCTGCCTGGGGAGAATTATGGGAGATGTAGTTTCTGCTGGAAGCATGTGACTGTGTTGCACAGTCTTGACAGAAGTGTATTGTACCCTCTCACAGCAGGATGGAAGGGGTGGTTGTTCTCTTTGCAACTGTCATTTGCATAATCCCTTTTTACCTATGCTCTTATCTAAGTGTGGTGGCAATTATTTTATATACAATTAGAACTTGCTACATATTTCTGGAATTTATCCAGATTTCCAAAATGGAGGCATTTTCTGATAGCTAGGATCGGAAACAGCCTTGTTTTGCAAGTGAGGTATTTCTGTACAGATCTGGATCCACAATATCCACACATCCATACATTAATCAGCTCTGTTGGGTTTTCAACAGTGGGGCGAAATTTACTAAGCTGTGGGTTTGGAAAAGTGGAGATGTTGCCAATAGCAACCAATCAGATTTTAGATAGCATTATCTAGTATGTAATAGTTAAATGAGATCTAGAATCTCATTGGTTGCTATGGGCAACATCTCCACTTTTCCAAACCTGAACCTTAGTAAATCTGGCCCTGGGACTTTAAATAGCTGGCAGTGTGGATCCCATTTATAGCGTTATAGCATTTGGTCACCTGCGTCTTGCCTGCTCTGTGCTTGTGTGTGTCTTGTGAATTTGGATCACTGTTTTGTTGTTATCCTTGGTTCTCCTTCTGTTCTCCCTCCAGCTTCTTTCACACCAGCCTTTCTAGCCTCACCCCAGACCTCTGTTTGTTTGCTTCTGTTTGTCTGTTTCCTGGTGTGTGCAGCGTGTGCACCTTGGCATCATCTGCTCACAGCTCAAGGCCTGTCTCCGTAACCACTCTCTCCCTGGAAGAGCTGTGTGTTTTCCATCTGACACTTTCATTGAGTCTGTTGTTGCACCCCTGAGTGTGTTCCATCTTGCTCCTTATGGGTCGAAAACTGATTCTATCTATCTTATGTAAAGAAATTCCCTATACAAGTGCGCTTACAGGTAGATCTTCAACTGGATGTGTATCTCATGTAAAAAGTACTGTACTCTCAAAAGTCTGCTTCATCCACTTGTAAATATTTTTAGTTATACTCCTCCTGCTATTCTCAGGATGTTTAAAAAACTTCCACTCTTCTCTCCTTTTCTCTTACTTTTGTTTTTCCAGGTGCGACATCATAGAACAACAACAAACAAAGAAAAAAACTCCCCTAGTGCAATACTGTGAAATCACCAGGAAATACAACAGGTAAAATTTCCCACTCACATTTGTTGTGTCTTGTCATATAACGTCAATAACCACTCTTTCTCTCCTCTTCCTCTTATCTTTCTTTTGTCCTTACAGGTACGATACCATCAAACGGGCAACAATAAACAAAGAGGACAACTCCCTTAGTGCAATACTGTCAAATCACCAGAAAATACAACAGGTAAGATTTTCCACTCACATTCGTTGTGTCTTGTCATATAGCGTGGAGAACCCCTCTTTCTCTCCTCCTTCAGGTTTCTTTCGATCAGACGTCTTCAGAGAAAATAAAGAAAAAACAGGGGACCACCCCTAGTGTAATACCTCCAACACACGGTAAGTACTTCCACTAAAGTTTCCTACTCACATTTTGTTCATCTTGTAATGTATCACAGCTGGTTTAACTTTTCTTTTTCAGGTCCCCTCTTCAGAGCTCGCAATGGGCACTCTCCAATATTGAATACAGAATAGACAAGCGACCTCCGTAGTGTAACACAGTTTTATAGCAACAACATTCCAGAAAGTCTTACACTCACCTATACCACCTCTTGTCAACTTTTTTGTCTTTGGTGTCTTTTTCTTTTTTCTCCAAGCTTAAAAAGTGTCACTGATTTATTATCACATACAGGTCCAACGCGTTTCCACTGACTGTGTCGGTGTGTTGGCAGCTAGTGGTGAGGTGTGATCCCCCTGTCCTTGCTCCACTTCTCTTCCTCTCCCTCACCTGATATTGAGAGTTGGGGCCCCCTATATTTTTTTCTCAGTATTGGAGCTGGAGGTTTGATAACATCTTTGAGGATAGAGTTAGGTGTGTGGAAGGAAGAGGGTTCTTCCTCTCCTCCTTTGGGAAGAAGACAGGAATTAATCCATTTTAAAAGATTTTTATGTTGTATTTGGATTGTATGTGATAATAAATTGGAGACACCTTTTAAGCTAGGGAATATCTAGTTTTTTATTTTGGAGAAAAATGAAAAAGACAACTTTTATTGGCAAAGTTGACAAGAGGTGGTATAGGTGAGTGTAAGACTTTCTGGAAGGTTGTTGATATAAAACTCTGTTACACTACGGAGGTCGCTTGTTTCTTCTGTATTCCATATTGGAGAGTGCCCATTGCGAGCTCAGAAGAGGGGATCTGAAAAAGAAAACATAAACTAGCTGTGATACACTACAAGATGAACAAAGCGTGAGTAGGAAACTTTAGTGGAAGTTCTTACCATGGAGTAAGGGAATTTGTTTTCTTTATTTGTTGTTGCCGGTTCTATGATGTCGCATCTGGAAAAACAAAAGAGAAAAGGAGAGAAGAGTGGAAGTTTTTTAAACATACCTGCTATTCATAGCCTGCTTTTGTAAGAATTGGTTTTCCAAGCATATTGGAGTTGTAACTGGAGTTTGAACTGGAATTGGGCCCATTTAAAGTAGTTGTGTGATTTGTTGGTTAAGCGAAGTTTGCTGATTTTTATTCGAATAAACCTTTTAGGATATCTGCTCTTGTGCATTGCAGTGGTTGTGATGCTTTTGTTTTGTGTGAAACTATTTGGAAACTCAGGTGTTGTTCAATCTGTCTGAAGACGTCTTTTTTGCAGGATGAGATAGTTAGAATGCATGGTGAGATATGCAGGATATCTGCATCTTTGATGCCACCATTGCCTCAGAGAGTTCCCAGGAAGTGTACAGGGTGGACTATGGTGAGGAATGCTTGCAAGAAGGTTCCAGTTGTGAAAGGACACATTGCAAAGCCTCTGCCCTTGCATAACTCCTATGCCGCACTTGGAGGCCTGGAGTGCACCTCAACAGGTAATGTAGTGCATGAGGTGTTGAGGGAACCTGATAGTGAGAAAAGGGAATCCCTGAGAAGGACTGCCCTTCTTGTGGGGGATTCTATTGTTAGGGGTATCCAGCTGGGA
>WWET01000505.1:41469-53918 GCA_011038615.1 Limnodynastes dumerilii
ATATTGCTATTAAAATGATTGTAATATATAGGGGGAAAGAAAATGTATATGGTGCCTAAGGGTGGTCTGGCCCCTAAATTCTGCCCTGGTTTTGGTTAATTATAGGTCTTGCTGAATTAAACAATAACATTTCAGGGACTGTTATAAAGTGTACAACCTATTTCTGTACCTAGTAAAACAATTTTGAGCATATTTTTGAAATATTTATAAATTGATTACTCCATTGACTAAAACATTGTCTTTCTCGAGTTAATCATATATACAATGTGAATGCAGCCTGGTTATTGTCAAGCTAGAGTCAACTTGAAGAACCAAATACTTTGTTCATCAGGGGTTCCATTGTGTCCAGGTGAATTCATGTAGTTAATATCTCATCTGTACACAAAATGGCTGTCATTGGTAATGTGGAGCAATTATATTTTGTCTTACAATTTAACATTAAATATACTTTTGCAAAATATCCCAGTATAAACATTTTTTTCCTATTGGTATATGGTTGCAATGTCTATAGGGTAGGGGTGTCATGTGCTATGACAGCCCACTGTGCTTTTTGAGCATGCACAGGAACATGCAAGTGCACAGTAAAGCAGTCTGTGAATTTTTTCTTATTGTAATCCCTCACCACTGATTTGCTAAGTGGTCCCTTAATCATGTGTTGCACCTCTGCATATTACCCTGTCTCCATAAAAGCTCTATAATCACCACCACTTTTCTGCAATCAAAAAATATTATCATTTCTATCATTGTTACTATTCTTACTTAATAGCAGCATTGTCAGAGCCCTATTTCTGCCAGGCCGCCACTGTCCCTCCCTTTAAAATAAAAGCTTAAATTATATTTGCTTTGTTTATCCCATAAAAGTATTTTACCCTGATCAGAAAACAGCACTTCGTGTATTGCACTGAACAAACACATTCTCTACTGTCGCTTGTTTATACGGCCACTAACCCAGAGTTACAGTGCTGTGAAACAAGAAGAGCAGGCAGCTATACAGTTAAAACAGCCACCAGTCAGTAGGTGCGCACAGTTTAGTAAGTGCTTTGCTATGACTTGTTTACATTATGTGGGTCAGTGTATTCAGATTATGCGACTGAAAACTGCAATGGATTACTTTTTTTTTTTTTTTTTTATCTGAGCAGAATCCAGTTTTGTAGGATTTACATTTTATCTGAAGAGGAAATAACAATTCTTTAGTACGTATTTTCCTGTGCGACTGAGCAGCTGTAATGCTGATATATTTAGCACTTGCCGAGCTTGTGGTAAGTAGGGTGTTGCCTAAATACAATTAGCCGGTCAGATGACTGGATCTCTGTTCTTGTGGCTTGCAAACTGTGGAAAGGATTTTGCATTAAATAAAACTTAAAACTGCAGCTTACAAAACAAAACGGGATGAAATATTCTGAATGCAGGGCGGTGTTATGAATCCTGAAGACTGAACATCAGCCTTAATAGAAGACCATGTTTAAGCAATAGGCTTTACAGACAGAAGAAGGATGTCATACATACTATGTGTGCATCCTACATCAGCCCTGGAATGGTCATACGCATGGCTGTACAAGGCGACGCTGCTATCTTTGACAATCCTGTCATATAATATCTGGGAAGCGGACAGCTAATGAAAGGTGGTTCATTTTTTTTTTTTTTGTAGAATGCATTTTCATTTTGCATTTCTAGCTTTCTGTTCCTTAATCCGAGCCTCTTGCTATCTTGTCCATCACCCACAGCGTTAGTTACATGCTGCGTTTAAGGTGAGCTGGATCTATCCTTCCTCTTCTATAAGCGATGCTGCAGGATGCATCTCTTGCAAGGCTGAAATGGCAGCAAGGATTAATGCTTTCTTTTCTGCATGCTGAGCTCCGAATCCATTATACGCTGCTGTCAGTATGTAAATACTCTGCCTGACATAACATACTGCACCTCCTGTCTCTCTTACATGTCTAAACATTACATCACCATTTTACAGCTGGCATTTTCATGATCATCCTATGCAAAATACAATTCTAAATAATCCATAGACTGTTAAAGGCAGCATGATGATATTAATCTGGCTTTTTAATCCTATCCTGTATTTACCCAGCTAAATAATGTATGCTGTATTGTTAATTAATGTGAATATCGAATTAAAGCGCTTGAAAACTAATATGCTTGCAATGCTGGTAGGAGGAATGGAAAAAAATCTATTTTTAACTCCTGCGTAGCACTGTAGCCTGGATCGTCTGTGCGGAAGTTGTGGGGAAAGGTTGGTTCTCCAGGGGATCAGAGAAGTGGCCCTTTTGCAGTGGTCAGTCCTGCTGTTACTTATACACGGCTGCAGATCTATGGGACACAGTATGAGGAAAACCCGGAGGTGGGTTATAGTTGCTACTACGATCCATTCCCTGATGGAAAATCCACTTCTCATGAATGTCAGTCGCCTGAGCTGCTTTCCAGCTGATTTTACCTACAACAGCTCCTCAGACCCATGAAGCGAGGATGGAATAAAAAAGGTTTATATTTATTTTTCCTTAATGGCGCGACATGAAGGAAGATTGAAAGTGGTTTTTGTGTTAACAATCTCTTAAATGGTTCACAGAGGTAGGTTGAAAGTGCATGTTGTCGTTATCGTTCATATGCAGCGCCAACTACATTTGTACAATTTACACTAAAAATACACAGCTAACACAATACAAGCTGGGGTGGCTTATGTTATAATACACATAGGAGCATACATGTAGATCTGGCAGGTTAGAGAAGAGGTGATATAAATATCTGTTGGATTCACCTATTTTGGCTGCTGCATTAACATGAGGTAACGTCTTTAGCTTAATGTTTGAAACAAAGGGATCATTTTATTTTTATTTTTAAAGATCTCAACATTGCTCAAGTCTTGCTTTGCTGTATAAAATAAATGTCTGTGTGAAAGGTGCAACGCTAAGGGTTTATTACTCATGTTAACTGTTCACTGCTCTCAGGCTGGAGATGATATTGCATGCTGACTAGACTAGAGAAAGCGGACAATAATAACCTAGCATGGATATTTAAAGAAAAAAATTGCGTTAAGACATAAATATATGCAATTCAAGTGACCTGAGTTTTGGAAATCCATATAAAGTGACATTGTTCTCCTTCACTGAAAAAACATTCAACAACATAAAGCGAGGCCTCTATTTGGCAGTAACCCCTTGAGCTCTTTTTCCGCTGCAATCGGTATGCGCCACAAAACATGACAGAAAAATGTTGTTGTTTTTTTTAGATACTGTATTTTTACATAATAACTGAGATTTTATATTGCATTGGAAAACCAGGACAAAGAGCTGTCTTGAACCGACAAAAATAAAGCAGCACTGGATCGTTGCTGGCTGTTAGTGTTATAAATGTCATTGCCATGGTCTGCTGACATTTTGAGGCCTTTATGGACCGCTTTGGTAGCTGAAGGGTTAATAGCTGTCCTGACGCAGGATGATTTGATGTCATGAATCCAAATCCGTACAGAACAGGGTGGGTTTTTTTAATGCATTCCTTGTCTTGCTCTGTGCGTGTTTGCAGCATAGCTCCTTTAAGAATGGGATTCTGCGTTGGTGATGATCTCTCTAGACTGGGCCTTTGCCTTGTTTCTGTGGCAACAGGAAATTTTTTCGCTAAATGGTTTTAACACTAGGGGAAGAAAATGTTATTTCTAGAAAATATTCCATCAGGCAAGTAGCAAATTTCTTCCACAGAAAGCAGTTATTCCTTTTTATTTTTGTTTTCTCTTCTGGGAAATGATTTATTGATTTCATCCATGTGGGCAGACAATGCTGCGTGATCTGCATTCTTAAATCTGTTGCAGAGTGTTTTACATTATTCCATATACAAATGTGTATAAATGAGAGCAATATCCATGTAAAATAGCTACAGAGGCAGTCTGTATAGACGCAGGCTCCCAAACGACATTTAACACCCTTTCTACTAGAAGAGTTCTTTTACAGACTATAGTAAAAGCCATATAACTATCCCTTTTCTTCTGCTTTAATATCTATTCTTTATATCGGATGCTTGTAAATAGATTTGTTGAAATGTAAAAGCAATTAGTACTTGATAGATGATAAACTTTTGTTTAATGAAATGTAAATACTTATTCGGTTGCCTTAAACAGCAGGACATGTGTGACTAATTATTAAGCTGCTGCTGGGTTCTTTGCTTGCTTGGTTTTCACTCTCTTCCTCTTCGTGTTGTGTTGTATGGGCGAAATAGAGACCTGCAGCTGTGGCCATTTTGAGTCACCATACCTGATGCAAAATGGTTGCCAGGCAGGAAAAGGGAAGCACTGCGGCACTTATTACTCAATACAGGGTTTTTTTTGTTTTGTTTCATTTACATGGGATGCTCTTGAAATGAATCTGCAACTGCATAATAAACTTGGTTAAATGAACCCTTAGTCTCCCAGAGGATAGCAACAGTTATATCTACAATGATAATTTGAAGTAAAAGCTTGTTGTTTACATTATTAACACTGCCTTTAAATACCAGTCCACACTATGTATAGCAAAAAAAATACTTTTGTCTCTTCAAATCAAGTTTTCCAAGCTAAATAAAAGTCTAAAAATAAATATGAAGCGAGAGGAAACAGGAAGAGATCACATGCTCAATCACTCCCACTAACATGGGGGAGTGGAGACAGTGAATGAAAAGAAAATTCAGTGTATTAGATATAATCATAAATAGGTCCTCAGGGCAGAAACTCCAGGGTCAGTCTGAATTCAAGATAGTATATCTCGTTTCAGCAAAAGCAGCGTACAACAGATGGATAGCTTTTGTCTTAAATGGCAGCGCCTCCCTGGCTGTCTTTCATCTCCTGTACATGTAATGTAGCATGGGTGAGTCACACACCTACATCTGTGGCCATTTTAAAAACCCTGTAACTTTTTTCAAAATGGTTGCCAGGGAGCAATGGATATCTTATATATAACATTCCAAAACATGTATGTTTTCAAAAGGTTGTGCAAGCCATCACGACACTGACTTCACCTGAGGCTGTGTGACTTATGTTATTTCTTCATAAATTACATATTAAATGCAAACAATATAGCACTGTAACATATGTACTGATGTGAGTGTAGGAAAAAGCCTAGGGAAGGCCTCTATGAAAAAAGGTTTGCTTGGCTAGGATTAGAAAATATATAGAAAAAATAAAATCATAAAATTCTACTTACCATTACTCTAGACGCACTCCCTAATAATTTTCAATGATTTCTTTGTATTTTCAATCTCATTCATGTGAAAAAACTGAGGGGACATAGAGACTGTATATATTATGTGCTTTACTACCTTACAAGTAACCAATTTTACTACATTGATGACTGATTATATAGAAATTCATGCCAGGATATGTCAGCTGAATACCTATTTTTACCAGTTTCAGTGGAATTCTCATGGGTAGGAAGTCATGTGACCAACTTTTAATAAAGTGTGAATGACCTCATCGCATAATCAGCACGCTGGCTCGGATTCAAGACACCGTACTTGTTGCACATATGGTCTTAAAATACCAATAGTAGCTACTACACATGCGTTGTAACTATTAGTATTATCTTTAAAGACCACATATATGCAATCTTGGTAACGAAACGATACGTAGATTACGTAAAATAGTTACGACGCATACGTAGTAGCATTTTAAGACCGTATGTGCAACGCGTATGGTATTGTGAATCCTGGCCACTGCATCTATCCTCTCAGGCATGTTCAATCCCCACAGCACAATGTATAGTGGAAATGGTGGCTGTGATTATGCAAGCATGTTATTGACAATACAAATGTAGTAATAATATACTCATGAATACAATTAGCTTAAAAACAAACTAATACCCCGTTCAGATTACCAGCTAAAAGCAGGGGTTTTCATGAAATAGCCGGGTTTCATGAAAACCGCGGCTTTTTCTGGCAATCTGAATGCGAACCCCGGCTCTCTCTAGCCGGGTCTTAGACCCGGCTAAAAAGAAGGGGTTTGCGGAGAAAGCCGGGTCCCGTGGCTCCACTGCACAGCGGTGACCAAGGAAATCCCGGGTCACCACTGTTAGTGTGAACGGGCAGCCCAGCGTGTCCCTGCAAATCCCCAGGGTTTGAAAACCCCGGGGATTTGCAGGGCTGGTAATCTGAACGTGGTATAAATGATTTGAAAAAAAGGTTTACATCACACGGTACAATGCACAAGCAGTATTCCCAAACTTTAGGGAAGCGTTTGCCACTGCAGTATAGGATAAGTTGTGTTGGCTGTCAGAAGCGTGCTGAACTTAGAGATGGCCTGTGATGGCGCAAATATGTAGCTGTAAACTGTGTGCACTTACGTTAAAGTTCAGGATGGGACGTGGCCCACTTGCGTGAGAACACCATATCATGCCCTATATTTTTCCTAAGTTTGCATAGTTAATTAAGCAAGAAGCATAACCACCATATCCATTATTCAGTGAACTAAAACTACAACTGCATTTGGATTGCTGGGTAAGGGAAGGCATCTGCATTGCACTTGGCTGTTATGTGTCCATATGCAAGTTGCCTCCAGAGTTTTTTACTGTAATTACTGTTATTAGATGGAGGAAAAGCAGGGTATATATGGGGATACTGCTGGAATACATATGGATGTAAGTTAATTTAAACCCCTTTCAAACCACCACCAAATACCTGGGTTTTTGGCCAAAAACCCGGGAATCAGCAAAAACCCAGGTATTTGGTAGCGGTGTGAAACGTCCACTTCCGGTTAACCCGGGTAAAAAGAACCAGGACTTCGACCCGGCAAAAAAGAAGGGTTATTCCCGGGTCCTACCCGGGAAGGGTGGTAGTGTAAAAGCTCCAAGGTTGTTTTCAACCCGGGTCTTTCATTTTGCCTCCTGATTGGTTCAGATTTGTCTACTGTTGCTATGGCAACAGTAAACAAATCTGTTTTTTTCCGTTGGATAGTAAAAAAAAAACATTATGCAAGTATAGGGCATGCTGATGCTTGTAGTGCTACAAACATCAACATGTCCAAGGATGGCAGGGCATGCTAGCGCTTGAAGAACCATAAGTGCCAAAATGCCCTGTAATCCGGTGCAACAAAACACAAATAAATACCCCTCCTAGCTACTAAATAAAATATAGGGCTGGCCCCCTACCATTAAAAAATACTTTACATTTAACGTCCCCTATAAAAAAAAATAAACACATTAAATACCCCTATACACAATAACATATTTACATTAATGCATAAAATAAATGAATAAAATGATGGCATAAAAATGATAAATAAAAAGAGTTACTTACCATCTTGATTAGGATCCGATCTTCCAAGCTTTTAATCCATGGGGGAGGTCTTTGTAAAATAAAAAACCCTATGGACCGCCACAACTCATGTCCTGCACACAGGACATAACAACAATAATGACAGCTCTGCTGTCATTGGGGTATATTTATACCCTTGGGCTGCCTGTGAAATCTTGTTTCCATGGTGACCAAACGTTTTTGGTCACCATGGAAACGGGATTTCACAGGCAGCCCATGGGTATAAATATAACCCAATGACAGAAGAGCTGTAATTAGCGTTGGGATGTCCTGCGTGCAGGACATGAGTTGCGGCGGTCCGTAGGGTTTTTTATTTTACAAAGACCTCCCCCACGGATTAAAAGCTTGGAAGATCGGATCCCAATCAAGATGGTAAGTAACTCTTTTTATTTATCATTTTTATGCCATTTTTTATTCATTTATTTTATGCATTATATAATTATTATTTGGGGTATTAAATGTAAATATGTTATTGGGTATTTAATGTGCTTATTTTTTATAGGGGGCATTAAATGTAAAGTATTTTTTTAATGTTAGGGGCCGGCCCTATATTTTATTTAGTAGCTAGGAGGGGTGCTTATTTGTGTTTTGTTGCACCGGATGACAGGGCATGCTAGCACTTGTGGCTCTTCAAGCATTAGCATGCCCTGCCAGCCTTGGGCATGCTGATGCTAGTAGCACTACAGGCATCAGCATGCCCTGCCACGTTAAAAGCCACTAAAACCCGGGAAATTCATTGGCGATGTGAAAGCGACAGACCCGCGAATTTCCCAGGTTTTTGTGCGCTAAAAAGTGTCCTTTTTTTTGACCCGGCATTTCTTCCCAGAAAAATCAGGGTTGAAAATCCCGGGTTTTTCAGCGTTGGCGGTGTGAAAAAAACATTTTAGCATTTGAATTATAGTTAGTTTAGTCTAGTACAAAGCATAGTGATCATAGCCAGACACCTACATAGAGATGTAGGCACTCCTGCATGCACATTCACTACATCTGCACAACGATATAAGTTAAGGTAGGGCTGTGGGATGCGGAGGTCAGCTAAGCTACGTTAAAAGCACAGAAAAGTGCATTGAGTAGTCATTAATGACACAAAGAAAAGTGTGTAAATTTGCTTGAGTACTTTTAATATTAAGTAAATAGTAAAAATGCCACATATGCTGAACCTAACAGGAGCAGATCCTCACATCCAATTCTGAAGCAATCTGAACATTCGCAGAGATCCATACAATCCATCTCACAACTAACCACTCCCCTCGCCTGGACATACTACTGATATCCATGGCCTATAATAATTTTTTGACTCTTGTCAACAGAAAGCAGTGCGGTGGTGTGAATGGGGCCGTACTGTTACTGTACGCTGTAATGCCAGCCACGTGTATTTGTACGCATAACATGGCCCCTATGTGGAAAGCTGGCAGAAATGTCATTCTTTTCAGGTCAGATCTACCCTGATAGGTAAAATCAATGTCCATTGGCAATATCCGTAGTGTGTAGCGAGATATATGCTTATTTATGTCAGGCAGATAGTAATATAATATCTCACCTTTTCAAAATATGTGGCTTGAAGGGTGACAATGTATGTCAGGTAAAATTGTAGATGCTCATCATATCCCTTCACTAAGGTTTAGGCATATACAGTAAAGACTATCAGTGTTTAAACAGTAACAAATGATGGAAGGGGTTATGTATGGGATACAATACCATTAAGAAATGACTGGCAGTTACATAGTATTACCTCACGTGTCCAGCTGCTGAGGGGGACATCAGGCCCATAATTTGCACAGACCAGCTTAGCATCGTTTTACTTCCCTCCAATACCAAAGATGTAATATGGAGGAGGGTTTTGGGATATGGATCAATATCATAAGATAAAGTTGTTTAACAATGTTCCAGAGAGTCGCACCATTAACAACTTAAATCTAGTTGCATCACAGGTTTCATGTTACCAGTTTTTTGTTCTGGTTCACAGAACCTAAAATTATTTAAGTACAATGAACATTTGCATAATCAGGTAAAGTGGGAAAATTACTGTGTGGTAAAATCATGTGAATGAGAAATTACTATGTGGATTAATAATGGAAGCTGTGGACATTACTTTGTGATATGATTATTAAAAATGGTTGCATTACCTTGTGGCATAACCATGTGAACTGGTGGCCTTATTGTAAGGCATTAACATGTGAGCTGGTGACATTCTTGTGTGACATAATCACATGAACTGTAAATTGGCCACATTTATAATGCAGGTGCTTACAAAATGAAACTATATATTTCCTCCTAAATAAAAACGTTTCAATGTCAACAAATTTTGGGCATATGTTCATTATCCAGTGTATATGGGGCTACACATATATGCAGATGAGACATATCCTCATAAGCTTTAAATTTGGCTTCTTTACACAAAACACAAAATCACTGCAAATATGTTGCTGTACATAACCAGTGCGTGTAACTAGGTTTTTACACTGTAATTTACTTCCAGAACTAGGCCACAGGAAGTGTTTTTCTGTGAAAATAAAGGATACTTTCTTTCTTGATTTATACAATATTTTTTAGATTTTCCAATGTCAAAGTTTAAAATCACCACGTATAACATTTAGAATAATAATATACTGCTGTGGAAACTCTCTGTAGTCACTTATATAAACAAACACAGCTCTTTTGTAATCACAGACAGTGGTGACAGTATTTTTAAGCATATATACAAGCACTGATTTATTTATTTTTGTATGAAAAAGGTACTGGTTCTTATATATTTGCCAGCTGTGTTATGGTCCACAGTCATGCCCCCAGTTCATAAATATGGCCCACAGTTGTAACCCCTGTAGCTTTTATACCACACTGTGTAGGGACAGAACAAAAAGAAGCGCTGATATATATAAATAAGTATCTGTGCTTCTTCGCTATCGCTGACATAGGATATAACAACCAGACTAAAAATAAATGAATTATAAACAGACAGGGCAGTTCTGAGAAGACAGGAAGTGGCCCAGTCATATTCTGCAGAGCTGATCTGTCATTTGGGCAGATGCCAAATTCCTAGTTTCCTCTCATTCGGGCCTAACAGAGAGCCCTTATTGTTGTATTATAAGTGACTTTCCATACTGCACTTATCTGTAACACACCCATAGAAGTAATACAGGTGCAGATGTAGAAAACCTGTATGCGGCTTGTTCCTTACAGGAAAGGATTTTGATCACTCTAAATTCCTGCATTTTCAATAACTATAACCAACCTAGTGCAGACATTCCAGCTGCTAGGGAACATCGGGTCCTACCTAGCCTTCAGCTGCTAAACCAGTCCTGCAGCGACTAGTACAAAGGGGCGTTCCTGCGTATACAGCATTTCTCAACATACAATCTTTAAAAATAAGAAGAACTGCAGTATTTTGGCATTATTGTACTTCTTAGACATGTTTGAATAGGACACTACCGTCACTGGGTCCACATTGCAGTCTTACGTCACGCATGTCAGTACCATTAGGTCATTGTAGAACAAGGAGGGGTCCCTGGTTGCAGTAATGCTTGAGCAGCCAGTGCTTGGGCGCCACCTAGTGGATATATGGAGAATACTAAGCTTTTATGCTGTACTTCCAGATTGTAAACATCACCGACAGCACGGAGGTAAGACCTTTGCACGAACATGAACTATTCCAATACTAAAATGTAGGCCGTTGGGGGTCATAACTTTGTGCAAACTTAGTGAGATAAGCCGATTTACTTTGTGAACAATGTTTTTGCATTAGTTGATTGCAAGTGCCATGATAACAACTACTGCAGTAATGCCCGTGCATTTAATGCCGAGCATATTATTTATAATGTGATTATTGGCTTCTTCTAATGGCTTGTAATAATTAATATACAGCAGTGATAGGTTGATTAAAAGTATTGTGGATATGTGGGACAAATGTTTGGGCCTATCCAAAGTAACATATGTAGTGATGTGAGTTTTTGCTAAATTGTGTTATATTAAAACACTTCTTACTTACAAATGCTACCTAAAACACATGTTGTGTTGTCCAGCATAACCATGTTTCTTTTACAATGCATCTAGAATGGATAGTAATATAATTCCTATATTTATATAGGCCGACAATGTTTATATAGGCCGACAATGCTAGAAATATGTGGCAGAATTTTTTTTCAGAAGTTCCAAAATCCCCCAAATATACATTACAGTTAATGCATGGGGAAATTTGTTTATCTTAGTGACTTGTGAAGATTGTAGTAATCTGAAATATTACTTTACTTTCTATATGAAAGCTGTGAAATGCAAGGGTACTTCCATTTTCATTGTTTTGTAAGTGGCAGTGTCCCTGTAACCATTTTCAGTGTTGACAGGCGATTTGAAGTAAGATAACTGTATTTGTCATACGATAAGCAACCTGTTTCTTCATCAATGCCAACTTTTCTTCTAACCCATTTCTGCTGATCCACTTTGACTTCCATTCTGTCAAACTGTTTACACTACTCCCTCATATATTGTAAACTAGAAGCAATGCCCAGTGGTCGAAGTGGCATTATGAACATCTTGAAATAATAGAAGTGAATGGACATATACAGCTTTTCAACTAAATCAGTGGGAGAAGTGATGATATGGCATACCCCCGTATAACCCCTCACTTGGAGCCCTGGCAAGGCCTTCATATCACCTTAGTCTTTCATAATCAATGTCTCTAAACCCGTTAGTTGTTCCCAACTACTCTGACATTTCCTCAGCCTACACTGACCATGCATGGGTTGCCGTCTCTTGGGGCAACCGTTAGCACTCTCCCATGTAACAGCCAAATACTTGCACACCTGACCAGTGTTTTGGTAGAAATTGCTGTAGCTAGTTTCATTGGTCAGTAAGGAAAAAAAAAACCATAAAAATAAATCCAGGCCTGTCCAGCTCTAAGCAATACACAGCTAAAGTGGCAGAACCCTTACTAAAGTGGCAGAACCTAACATCCCACTTCAGAAAACACATAGCACCTATTGACATACATAGCCGTTTTTCTCAGCAGGCTTCTGTCCTGCTCCCCAGGCAATAAAAGAGTGGAAGAACACACTCATAGCCTTTTACCAATGTCTGTCAGGCAACCTAGGCTAGATGACCTGAGGTGCCTGGTGGATAGAGCCTGCCCTCTCTCACCTACCAACAACCACAGAAACCCATACATACATATTGTATATATA
>WWET01000505.1:61350-76757 GCA_011038615.1 Limnodynastes dumerilii
TAAGAACTTAAAGTCACTCCTGGGCAAAACCATGTTGATTTTAGGGGGAGTCAAGTTAATTGTATTCTCTGCATGCAGGGATATATCTTTGAATTGCTTATTGCACACAGATACTGACCAGCTTTACTATTACACTGTTATTTAGACTTGGGCTTGGAAATATCACCTCTCAACACTAATACTGTTTGCAACAGATGAAATACGACTCCCCTGCAATCAACATGGTTTAGCCCAGGTGTGACTTTAAGTTCTTATTTTAAGAAGATTCTCAAGTGTGAATCAGGTCCTTAATTTCAAGCTCCTTCTTAAGTCTAGATCCAGCCCCATGGGCTGCCTGTAGCTGGTACAAAAAAAGATGGCTGACATTGTACTTCCTGCAAATGTTTAGCTCTGCATTCAGTGTATTTGAGATAACACACCTTTGCTGTATGCGGGCTAAGTTAGTTCACGGCTTTCCCCTCATCATTGCATCCCTTCAGTAATAAGAAACTGCTGTGTAATTGGACATATGAGTCAGTCTGGATCATGCACTTTTTAGATTTCTTATTTTAAATGTAACTTAATTGAGGGCAAATGTAAAGGAATCATTATTCAAACCCTTAAACTTGTTTTCTGTGGATTTTTTTTTTAACTCTTCCAATAAGCTTAATCTGCATTTTGTTTTTCACAGAGTTTAAGCAATTGCTGAAATATTATATAGGAATAAATGCATGAATGGGTTTAGTATATGGTAATGATTACACCAACTAAATGAAATTTTTGTGCTTTTTCTGCAGATTCCCATGCCTAGATCAGAATGTGCTCTTCGGAAGACTTAGCAGACTGTCTTCATGGAGAGAACCTTCTTTGTAGCCTAAATGAGCAGCGTATGCAAGGATTCCTATGTGATGTCACCATTGTGGTTGAAGACACCAAATTCAAAGCACACAGAAACATTCTGGCAGCCTCCAGTCTGTACTTTAGAAACCAGTTCCGGAGCCAGAGCATCTTAATCCAAGGGCATGTCTTGGAGCTTGCAGATTTCAAAGCAGACACATTTACAGAAATACTAAATTTCATTTACAGCTCTAAGATTGCTGTGAAGAAAAAGGAGACGCTTACTGATCTTGCTGACGCTGGTAAAAAGCTTGGAATAACCTTTTTAGAAAATATCAAGACTTCAAAGAAATCTTCTGCTGTTTTATGTTCTGTGGAAAGTGAGAAAATCACAGCGCCTACATTTTATCGAGAGCAAAATGGGTTGAAATCAGAGACTGTAGATAAAAAGGGGGATGATCCTGCCATTGCTAGCGGCCCTAGGATAACCAATGCCTTTTCTATTCTGGAAACTGAAGTCAACGGGTTTTCTCCTCTGGATTTAAGAGCAAATTTTAAGAAGAACATAGACCCTGCTGAAGAGGTGCATGCTGGGAGTAACTGTGAGAATGGGGTCTGCAGTGATGGAGAGCCAGTGAACACCCTGGCTGAACACTCTTATGCAGTGTCTTCTGGGGATTCACAGTACAAAAGAGACTCTGTGTTTGACCATGGCACTAAACTTAGCCACACTAATGAAGCGGATAGCACAAAACCTTGTACAGTTCCTATCATCAATGAGACAACGTCAGCCAGCGACAAGCCTGTACTTGAAACTCAGTCTTTTGTCCCACAGACTATAATCCAGAGCTGCACTTCAACCGAAAGTGTGAATTGCTCAACAGAACAACCAGCCAATCCTTCAAATATCTACGGCCAAAAGGAAGATGAGAATCTCTTAACGCAACTTCCTCCAAACAACTCTCCAGTCCAACAACCTTTCTATGACACTGGCTTGTACCCACATCCTAAAAGGTTCCATGAGACATTCAACTGCAAAAACTGCAGTAAAGGGTTTGCACATTTTAAGCGCCTACAACGGCATGAACAGATCTGTTTCAAAATGGTGCACACAGAAAAAGATGTGAGGTTATCCAACAGCCATTCACAAGATACATCGTCAGATGCAGCATCTGACCAGAATTCCCTTTCATATGGCTCCTCATCTGGAACGGACCATTTTGTAAAGATAGTGGATGGTAAAATATTCTATGTCTGCATTGTGTGCAAAAGGAATTACTTAACTCTATCAAGTCTTCGGCGTCATTCAAATGTTCATTCATGGAGGAAGTCATATCCTTGTCATTACTGTAATAAAGTATTTGCCTTGGCAGAATATAGAACTAAACATGAAATATGGCACACGGGAGACAGGCGATATCAGTGTATATTCTGTCTAGAAACATTCATGACTTATTACATACTCAAAAATCATCAGAAATCTTCCCATGGAATTGACCCAAGACTAGGGGTGGGTAATAAAGCAAACAATAGAGGCCTCAAGTCCAGTATTTATCCTTACAAACTCTATAGACTTTTGCCCATGAAGTGTAAACGGACACCCTTAAAACGTTCTTCAAATGATTCTGCTGAACTCCCTGGAATACATTTACAAGGCAGCAGCACTTTTAATACAGCTACCATTGATCAGAATACACTCAGCTCCCAGCCATTTGCTCTGGAAGGCCAGGAGAGCTTTTCTTGCACAGTGGATGAACCATTACAAAGTGTGGCAAGCTCAACCACAGCTCAGGACCCTTGGCCATTTCATATTTTACAGTCTGAAAAAGACGCAAGTATTTTGCCTGCAAGGAAATATAATTCTCCTTCTCAAGTTTTAGACACTATACCAACAGATTGTGATAACACAGTCAGACCACTACTTAGCGAAAAGGGGAATAATCCTTCCGTTATTAACACTAGCAATGTGGCACCCTCTGTGATTATGCACAGCAGCAGGGTGTCCTCTGTGATAATGCATGGAAATGCTGTGACTGGAACAACAGCAGCAACCAATGGAATAGGGTGGAATAACACTAGAACAATTGTATCACCAGAAAGAGAAGATATTGGAAAGAGAACTGAACAGGAGGAAGCAGAGGCAAGAACTACTAGAGAGGAGCAAAGGCCTGAAAGGAGCAAAGTTGGAGAATCTTGCCAGGACGGCCGGGATCTGTTTCCTCCTCCTGCCACGTCAACAAAAAAGAACAAAAGTGTAATTCGTGAAGGGAATAAAACAGAAACTTATATTGCCAAACCAGCCCTACCCGGGACTTTAGTAAACAGTGGAATAGCTCCTCTTTGCCAGATCACAGTAAAAATTGGAAGTGAGGCTTTGGTAAAAAGACAAATCTCGGGTTCATCACTGTTTTTCAGAAAAAGTGGAAGACCAAAACATTCTGAGTCCAGATCAGAGACAGCATGGCTAGATGCTGATGACAAAAAGGAGAGAAGCTCCAACCGCCTTCGCAGATCAGAGAGTGTCAGAATGGAAGAAATGTGTGATGACACCAGTGACCAGGATGTGTCTGATAAACCGTGGCGACCTTACTACAACTACAAGCCCAAAAAGAAATCCAAGCATTTCAAGAAATTTCGCAAACTCAAGAAAAGGAAAAAACATAGTAGATCAAAGTCTACTGAGGAGAATTTGATTGAAGCAGAGACAAAATTTACCTCTGGTGAGGCTGCTGAAGAATATGAAAACGAAGGGGACAACGATCTAGAGACAGAAGACATTGAGTGCTCTGAAAAGACAGCTGAGGAGGAAATGGAAACCACAGAATGGAATGCGGACAATGGGCCTTGTTTTTGTGAACTGTGTCAAAAATCTTTTCGTAATCCCTCGACGTTGAAGGTTCACATGCGTTCTCACACCGGTGAAAAGCCTTACGCATGCAAGACTTGTGGAAAATGCTTTTCCTTCCCTGGGAACTTAAATAAACATGAACGCATCCATCTGGGTGTGAGGAACTTCATGTGTCAGTACTGTAGCAAGTCATTCATGCTACATGAAACTCTAAAGAAGCACGAGAGGATTCACACTGGAGAAAAAACCTATGACTGTCAGTTCTGCTCCCAGCAATTCCTATACCTTTGTACAAAAAAGAACCATGAACAAAGACATTTAGCAGAACGAAGTGTAAAAGGGTTTGTTTGTGTCCACTGCTCAAAAATCTGCAAGACAGCTGCGGCCTTCGGGATGCACAAGAAAAAACACTATCTCAGGGGTCTAAAGAATAGGGAAAATAAAGACGTGCCACTGCCAGCGGTGGAAAAAGAGAGCAATGTAACCGATGAAAGGAGTTCCAAGAACGAGTCTGAAAGTCTTCCTCCTTTTGATGACTGCAAGGCTCCATTCTTATCCTTCAACAGTATGGAAGTAAGCCCCCAGAATATTAATGCTGCAAGTCTTGTAGAGAATGTAAATGAGTTTGGTGAAACTGAAAATCATTTCCTGACTCCACCACCACCTCCGCCAACTGGATTACACAGCAGTGTCCTAATGGAGGCCCCGAAAGGCTGGAAGTACTGGAAAACAAGGCAGTATAAATTGGAGGAAAGTTTGAACTCTGATCAATCTTCTTTAAAAGAGAGCACTAAGACTTTCACCGAATTAAAGACAATGACAAATTTCGAGACCCCTTTTGTCCCATAGAACCTTATGGTGGAGCATTTGAATACAGTATATTTTTGTTAACCCTTTTGCTGCTCATTGACAGTTGCAGGTCCTAGAGCAGTAACAATGGTTAAACATAGTCAGAGGTAATAATTGTATTAATAACTGTTATTTTCCTTGATCTGTATACATTTGGACCAGTCCTGTGTAGAAAATAAAATCAGCTTATAATGTGTGAGAGCATATAGACAGGTAACACCTTCTGTGCAGTTTATAGTATAAAATAGTTTTTAAAGCAGCAGTCACTGGTCTTATTTTGGTTTATGGTGAGCACATAGAAGTCATAAAAACTATTTCCTTCCAAACGTAAACATTATCGGGAATGACTTCAGTTTCTAATGACCGTCCAGATTCAGTTTGATAAACAGTGCTATTCTCTATGGGATAAACCGTGTGGACTGCTTCTTTACATGCTATATAATATGCTAAGTTTAGTATCGGCTGTACAGTATATTTTATATTGTAATTAGTGTCTTAATTAGGAAAAAGTTTGTTGCAACCAGGGCAAAAGATAAATTGTATTTCTTCTACATATGAACCACACATAATATGTTAAAGTGAATTATAACACAAGCTAACTATTTGTCATCGTTTTTTAAGCTGATATTCCTAGAAAATAACATTCTACAGTATTGTATTGGTTGTTAATAATGTTTAAGAGTCATATATGTTTGGAAATGTATAGGCAAAAAAAAATTAGAAAGTATAGGAGATAATTTTATCTATGCAACCAAAGGATATTTTTGTGTGTTTGTGTTTTTTTTTTTTTAATATCTAATTCTAAAGTTTTTTGTTTTTTTTTGAAGCGAGTTATTCATTTAGGCTAATAACAAAGGGCACTGTATGTCTCCGTTTATTACATGCAGTTGTAATACACTTGTATTTGCCTGCACATAACTGTCAGTGTGAATTGAATATCTCTATTAGCACCTGTTGGCAGAACTCTTATAGCTTACCTGCAAATGTGCCTGGAACTCAGTGTTCACAATGCCTCCTATGTGCAAGCCAATAGCATTTGTGAATGCTAAGCTTGATGCCTATGTCACTAGCCTAAAAATAACAGAGTTAGAGTTCATTTGGGCTTGTAGGTCCATTTCACAATGACAAAAGTATTAGCCAAATTATCTTTCAGTTCGGTCTTTAGTCTTTGTCAAATTGTTTTATTAGATAAAAATTAGCACCAGCAAACTTTCAGGGGACCTATTTCTTGAGAGAACGGTTTATAATTAAACTTCAAGTTTATTTAGTTGACATTTGAAGATGATCTTGGCTTATTTTTTATATTCATTTTTATTGTTGTTTTATAAGTCATGTGTATTATTTAATTTTTTTTGTTTGTCTTTTTGCCTTAGTTTTCTAAATTACTATACCAGGATATGAGGTAAATAGGATACGGTTATGACCAAGGAACTAATAATTCCTTAACATTGTACCACTATGGATACAGTAACATGGTAAAAAAAATAAAAGTGCTTTATTAATCATTAAAAAAAGAGGTTAGCAGTGGCAGTAAAATGTATAGACATATATATATATTTATAATATAACATGTTCTTGATGGGTCCGTTATAATTTTGTTAAAATGTTCCTGCCTTTTGCTTTGATGTTTTGTTCCACTTGTCACGACAGTTGCAAGAAATGTTTGTAGGATATCTTAACCAATTGATATTTAATGTCTACTTTAAATTGTTAAGTCAGACAAAATTTACTGAAAGATTGTTAGGTTTTTTTTTAAGTTTTTTTTTAGATATATAAAAGTAAGAAAAGGAGAAATGTTTCTGAAAAATAAAGTTAAATTGCAAGATGGATTAAAATTATCCAGTGTCACTCAAAAAAAATCTGTGTGTGTCATTAATACAGAGGTATCTTGTGCAATGTCTTAGTAAGTTACTGAGGTGAATTGATAAGCCATATTCTTATGAATGATGGTCAGTACCACCATCACAAGTTTTTCTCTGTAAGTGTTCTATGTTGTTAACGGAGCCAAGCAAAAAGTATGATAAACCGTGTGTCCGCTTCATAAGAGAAGGAGGCAGGATGCTTTGGGTGGCAAGTATATTGTGTGCGTTCATTTCTGTGTGCATTCATACATGCCTATATTTATATGAATTAGTGTCTATGGGGCAGATCCCAAAGTAAGTACGACAGGGAAATTATGATCTGCAAGATCGTATTGCCCCTGTAGGTTGTGCCCATGCGCACAACTTACTCACGATATCGTACCGGCTGGTGTATGTAACATAATTACGTACGCCAGTGGGTACAATAAAGGGGTGTTAACCCTATTTTACGATGGTCGTATCTCCGCTATAGAGGTGGAGATAGCCGTTTAAAATAGGGTTAGGAGCGGGGGAAGCCCTGTTACGATCAGGTATGCGGCTGTAAAGGTAGGAATCTGGACACGTAAGTGCACTCCCCGCTACAATGCCGCCTGTAATGATCCGGCCCTGTGTGTTTGTAGAAACCTGAGATACTGATGTTCATAATCTGTGTTTGAGGATCTAACAGTAAGGGCGAACTCTGATATGCAAATGCCCTTTGTTACTTACTATACCTATTAAAGGGCCATAACTAACAAAGAGAAACAGCTGAAACTCAGATAAAGTTTAGATAACCCCACAACAAATAAAATCTATTTAGCTCCAGCAGCAATGCCTGGGATAACCAATCTCAATAGAAGAAAAAGGGGAATTCACATAGAGTATAACAGATTTGTTAATAAAGCAACAATAAAATGTTAGGAACAATTAAAATAGAATAGTATTGACAAACATGTAGTACCCGCTGTAAATTTACAGTATATAATCAAAGTGCATATATATGTGCAACTGTAAATGTGTATATATTTGGACATTTGTACTTAACTTATATACATGTTTGTCAATACTATTCTACTTTTAATTGTTGATAACATTTCATTGTTGTTTTATTAATAAATCTGATATACTCCAAACGCATTCCATTTTTTCTTCCATAACAATTTTTGTGCCCTATGTAAGTAAGAAAACTGCCCCATCTCCCTATATTATGGTGTGACTTG
This sequence comes from Limnodynastes dumerilii, assembly GCA_011038615.1. Taxonomy (NCBI): domain Eukaryota; kingdom Metazoa; phylum Chordata; class Amphibia; order Anura; family Limnodynastidae; genus Limnodynastes; species Limnodynastes dumerilii. The sequence continues at coordinate 68,925 of WWET01000505.1, forward strand.
GAAGTGCCTATTCCTTTAAAAGACCTGTTCTCTACTACCCAACATTTTAATATGCCTGCATTGCACTCTCCCCATGTAAATCACACCCCCAGTCACACCACTCTCCCCACAATACATGTTATACCCCCACAGTCATATTACTCTCCCCACAATACATGTTATATCCCCACAGTCATATTACTCTCTGCAAATTACATATTATACCCCCCCACAGTTACATCACTCTATCCTCATAATATATTACATCCCCACAGTTACATCACTTCCCACATTACATATTATACCACCACAGGTACATCATTCTCTCCATATTACATATTACACCCTCATAGTCATATGGGGCCCGATCCTTGAGTCTGTATGACAGGGGAATTACCGTATATATGGTAATTCCCCAGTCTTAAAGGTTGTGCGCATGCACACAACCTTCTTACGATGTCGTAAGGGTCGACTTACATAACGTCTGTTACGGACGCATTCTGTTACGGAATAGGGGCTGTCCCCTCGTTTACGATGATCATATCTCCGCCATAAAGACAGAGATACACATGTAAATGAGGGGACAGGGTGGGGGAATCCCCATTACGACCAGGTATGTGGCCGTAAAAGTTAAGGTAGGAATCTGGAAACGTAAGTGTCCAGATATACAACTTTTAGCGGGGAGTGCAGGGGGCGTGAACTCCCCGCTACGCAATCGGCCGTAATAACCTTGCACACCCGTAAAACGCGCAAAGGTCAGGATCCGGCCCTATGTTACACTCTGTCGGGAATTTTGGCAGTATGTGATTGTTTACTTTCTGCTGCTGTGTCCAGACTCCCACCTGTTCTGCAATCACTGAGTAGCTGGGGGTGTGTCTAGTTGCAGGATCTGATTAGCGGCGGGAACTTAATAGCTACTTGTGTGCTCCATACCACTGGTGATAGCGTCTGGTTTCCTGCGTCTAGCCTGCTGTTTGGATCATGTGCCCCGTGCATCTTGTCTGGTTCTCCTCCGTTATCCTGCTGTACTCCTGCCTTACCTCCCAGTCCTCGTGGTGTCCTGTCGGTCTGTTGTGTAGTGTGCACTGGCTATGTCTTGCTCCAGCGAGAGCCATCAGCCTCACAGTTCCTGTCAGAGTCTTGTCCATCAGACTCCAGCCCCATTTGCGTGTGTCATCTGCCAGAGTATGTGCACTGTGTATTGAGTTATACTTGTAGACTGTGTATCCCCAGCTACATTCTGTGTGTCATCTGCCAGAAGTGTGCACTGTGTATTGAGTCTCATTTTTGGACTCTGTATTCCCAGCTACATTCTGTGTGTGTCATCTGCCAGAAGTGTGTGCTGTGTTTCTGAGTTTCATTTGTAGACTCTATGTATTCCCAGCTACATTTTATGTGTGTGTCATCTGCCAGAAGTGTGCACTGTGGTTTTTCATGAACTCAGTACTGCTCCAGCTCCATTCTGAGTTGTCATCTGTCAGACTGGGTGGCTGCCGTTTAAGTTCTTCCTGGGACTTATCTGTCTCCAGTGTTATCTGTGTTCCATCCACCTGAGTGAGCGACTTTGTGCCTCTGCCCTTTCTCTACCATTTAGCATCCTGGATTGGCAGAGAGTAAGAGAAAGACTGACTGCCCTCCGGGGGTCACTACACCACCCTCACAATATATTCCTGTTTCCCATACTTTACCTGTGGTCTATGACCTTCCTTTCTGTAAGTTTTATGTCTGGATTCCTTTTCCATCATAGCAGCTTGTCAAGTACTTCCAGGGATCAATGCCAGGGGCCGCGACCTGCTGGGTGTCCTGCAGCCATGACTAACCTCACCATCAGAGGTTATAGTGAAAATCAGGCCCCAGTTAGACTCCTCACCCCTGGGACCTGGGCATCCGTAACACATAATACTCTCCCCACATTGCATATTCTACCCCCACAGTTACATAATACTCCCCACAAAATATATATTAAACCCCATAATTCTCTTCCTACATTCCACCCCCACAGGGCCCACATAATATATTGCACCCCCACAGTAACACTACTCTCCCCACATTCCACCCCCACAGTCACACCACTCTTCCCATATTACAAATTACATCCTGACAGTTACGTCCCTCTCCCCACAAAATATATATTAAACCCCCACAGTCATATTATTTACCCCAAACTAGAAATTACACCCCAATGGTTATTTCACTCTCCCTGCATAATATGTTATACCCCTACAGTCATATTACTCTCCCCACATTACCTATTATACCCCCACAGTTACATCACTCCCCACATTACATATTATACCCCCCATAGTCATATCACTCTTTCTAAATAATATATTACACCCACACAGTCCTATCACTCTCCTCAAATTACACCCCCCCAGTCACATAACCCTCCCCACAAAAAATATATTAAATCCCCATATTACTCTCCCTACATTCATCCCCCCAGTCACATCATTGTACCCAACATAATATATTAATCCCCCACAGTAAAGCTGGCCATACACTAGTAAGACTATCAGTCCCAGCAGGGGGTGGGACGATTACCCGCTAGGGAAATGTCCCATTATCGGCACCATACACATCCTCTGCGGGGACCGATAATCCTAGCAGAAGAGGGGTGGGGGCAGCGCTCTCTGTTGCTGCTGTTGCTTTATATCTATGTGCAAAGCTGCTCTGACAGCTTTGAAGGTCTACTTTATAGCTGTCAGAGCAGCATAGTACATAGGTATACAGCAGCAGCTATTGCAGGCAATAATACAGATAAGAATCAGCCGAAGCTGCGCTTCACACAGCGCGGATTCGGCAGATCCCTGTCTGTACTACTCCCTGCAATAGCCACTGCTGTATATCTATGTACTATGCTGCTCTGACAGCTTTAAAGTATACCTTCAGAGCTGTTAGAGCAGCTTTGTACATAGATATAAAGCAGCAGCCGCTTTGAAGAATAGAGAGCCATTCAGCTTGCTGATTGGCTCCCTTAAAATATCGGGAGTTTTCTCCCAATTTCAATTAAACATGCTGAAAGATCAAATAATTACACCACAGCGTTTCTGGTGCGTTTATTTGGCGATTCAAAAATTGATCTGGATCATACACTAGAATGATTTTTTGTCCGATCACCCGATAATTGGGAGATCAGGCCGATAATCGCTCTAGTGTATGGCCAGCTTAACACTTACCCCCACAGGTACATCATTTTCCCCACAAAATATATATTAAACCCCCACAGTCATATTGTTTTCCCCAAACTAGAAATTACACCCCAACAGTCTCATCATTACCCGCATAATATGTTACATCCCCACCATTACAGCACTCACCAAACAGTACATTCAGCACTACTTTTATTTAATGGAGAATTTTAATATCTGAGATAAACATTCAAAATCTAGAAGAAAATAGATCAGTTTTGGTGCACTCACTTCCTATGTAAATTAAAAGCATTAAACTATTCATACTATGAATGAAGCTACTTTAGCAACATATAAAAAGAGTAAAACATTTAAAAGCATAAAATAATGAATTAAAAGAAAAAAAAAGGGTGTATAAAAAACATTTGTGTATGAATAAAATTTAGATATAGAAAGAAAAATATAAAAGACTAGAAAAATACAAACAAAATAATTAGACTTTGTAACGAAAAAAAACACAACAAGCACATAAATGCTAGATTGTGTGCTTTCACCCACCATTCATTAAATTACAGTGTGTATTAAACCTCTGCAAGCTTGTGTCTCATAACGATTAGACATACACTCAGTAGACCAGATTCATAGCTCCGCTCAACTTACATCCGCATGGAGTTCTGTAATTAAGCATGGAGGAGGGGAGTTCACGTCCCTGGCGGATATTAAGTGCTGGACACTATTTAAGACATGTAACAACTGTTGCACACATGCACTTATGTTACATGTCAAGGGGACTTATGTAAGTCCCCTTACATGCATATTAGTAAATCAGGGCCAGTGATGGCACATATATTAATAAATGCAATGCTAAATCCATTCACTATCCAACACTATACAATATATTCTGTAACACATTAATTCAAATTCCCAAATTATATCCAAGATGTTGAGGTTTGAGAATAACACAAAAGGACCTGCCATTAGACGCATGGCATTTTAAAGGAACATACTTCGAAGCAATGATGACAAATGGCACATAAGAAGCTGCATACCTGAAACTAAGAGCAACAGCTGGCTCAGAGATGCAGTTGCCGATCTGGCGGGTCCTATTTGGAAAATGATATAGCCGCCAGCTGATTGGCAGCTGTATAATTGTTTGAAACAATCTGAAACTAGAAAATTGCTATTGGGAACAAGAAGCTATTTGCCAATTACCAATAGCTACATTATTTACCTCTACAACAGTACAACGTTTAACAGTGCTATCACTTCTGATATGGTGAACTATGAAATATCCAACAAAGAACTTGAAACAAGCTTGTGCAGTGACAGCCTTGGAAAGTCTCATTTAAAGTGGAACTCTCTAGTTTATAATGCCAGATCCTAGGAACATTTTTGCTCACTTAGATCAGCTAATGCCCACTTTTGGTACTGTGGCACATGTGCAGGTGCCACAGTACCAAGAAATATGGATCTAGAGCATCCAATCTGTCCTGGTAATAAACCCGACAACGGGGCTTCTGCTCTGAGGTTGGGGGGGGGGGGTAATTGTACAATAAGGGCTGGCTACAGCCATTACTTACAATCAACAATTCTGGACTGCTCCCATTTTACATGTTCGGTTAAGGTGGGGTGATCTGGCGTTCCTATCCCTATCCCATGAGCGAGAGGAGTGGCAGAAGTTAGGATGCAGCGGAGCTCTAGCCTCAGAGGCAGTGGAGGTCTGAATCATGTCCTAAGTGTTTAATATATAGTATATGCAGGCCGTGCTGGGGAAAAGCCGCCTCTTTCAAATGCTCTGTGTATAGCGCTTACTGCTAAGCCTATTTAGTGCCTTTTGGCCTAATGCAAATTCACCAATTTTTTGGGTCAAGCTTATATATTTATTGTCAATAAGAGTGAAAGTGTGGAATAGGGCTTCCAGAACAAACTGAATCATTTGTGACACAGGGCCAGATCCATATAGGAACGATTGCCCACTTACGCACGCAAGGTGCATAAGTGGACTTAATGGACTGGGGGGCGCTTGCAGCCTCCAGATGTTTGGCATCTCTATGGCATTTAAGCTCTAAGGGGCTGTGCTTCCCCTCTGCCTGCTAAGATGGACGGGAGAAGCATGTTAATTGTACAGTGTGGATGAGCTGATCAGTGATCAGACAGACCGCTGATCCACAAGTGTGACTTAAGGCTGCATTACTCCCCGCTGCAATGTTACAGATTGCGAAATAGGGACAGTCGAAAGTGTCTTTTCGGCTGTCCCTATTTCGAATGTGTAACACCGCAGAATTTTTTTTTTAATGAATGGGTAAGTATGCGATTTGCATACTCACCCATTCATTTTCAGAAAACAGTGCCGCCAGACCAGACCACCGGAGAGGTGAGTAACCCTCAGGCTGCGGAGGGGGGTACTTAGGGTTAGGCTGTGGGGGAGGGGGACTTAGGCTTAGGCTGCAGGGGAAAGACTTAGGGTTAGGCAGTGGCAGGAGGATAGCATAATTACTTACCTTTCAGAGCATCGTGTTCAATGTTCCAGGGTTCAATTGCTATGCATAAGCAATCGTTTGTCCAACCAGTTCGGAATTGGCTTGGAGTGAACAGCCCTATTGAAATAATAATTCACTCCTGATGAACGATAACTTCACGGACATTTCTACATAGTGCACTGGTTCAGGAGATTTATCACCAAAAAGAGAAAATACCAATCGTAACTCATATTATATACTTATGTAACCAGGATTCTTTTGAAAGACTGAGTTCTTTGAATAACCTTGTGCTAAGAATGAAAACTCAAGGTAATAAAAACAATGCATTGCATTACACACTGGGCTATGAAGGTTTCCATGTCATCAAGCACAGGATCTGCGGTGCAGACCCCTCACAAGGCTGTTCAGTGTATGCCATGAAACACAAAGACCACAGTAAGCAATAATGGCCAGACAGATCTGAACTGTGTCTCTGTGACTGATGAGATCGCAATCTTATAAATTTCACTCGATGTATAAAGCAATCTCTGAAAAGTGTAAACCAGTCCCACAAAGCAAGCAAGCCATGCCTTTATTTGGCATGGCATTAAACCAAGAGGAAGCAGCAGTTTTTTATGAACCAAAATCCTACCATAATCACCAGCTCTATCTTATTTAATAACAGGCTTTTATATAGCGCTATCAGATTACGTAGCACTTTACAGAGACTATTTCACATTCACATCAGTCTCTGCTCCACTAGAGCTACATAATAAGGACCAGATCCAGAGCTACGCTGGGCCGCTGTCTGTTAGTACGCCCAGCGTAGCTCTGGTGCACTCCCCCTGACACTCCCCCTGTCTGAGCGTAGCTACACTCAGTTACACCGGCTGTAGGCTACCCTAACTTCAACCGAGTGTAATTACGCTTAGACAGGAGTGTAATCAGTGAAACCCTGCCCTCCCTTTCCGCGCCTACCCTCCGTAACTACAAGGTTGTAGTTACGGACGCCCCATTAAGGAAACCCTGAATCGTTGATTATGCCGGGCAACATCTTTCCGGCGCATGCGCAGCGCGGCAAATATGCCATTCTTACGCATATGGCCTCCGTAAACTACGGCGGCGGCCGTAGCTCTGGATCTGGCCCTTATTTTCCCTAACACAGACACACACAGACTAAGACTAATTTATTCAGCAGCCAATTAACTTACCAGCATGTTTTTGGAGTGTAGGAGGAAACCCACGCAGACACGGGGAGAACATACAAACTCCACACAGATAAGTCCAGCAATCTAACTCATGACCTTTAAATCATGACAGTATAGTCGGACCGGATTCAGAGATCCGTTTTCACATGGAGTTGCGTGCGTATTTTTGGGATCGGATCAACTGCACACGCATAGTAACTTTTTCCACGCAAGTTACGTAGTATTTACGCACGGAAGACCATTAGGCACGCACTTGTGAATCGCTCTTAGGGACATATGTGCGGAGAGGCGGGGTTAAAAAAGGCGTATGTTCAAAGATACGTGAGACTGGGCGGGGGGAGCATTTAAATAAACATTTGAGGGCGTGGTTAGATAGATACGCCCAAGTGGTCATTGATCGATCCAAATTTTCTTTTTGGCCAATCACATCACAATTCTGGACCCGGCCCATTAAACTTATTAATATCCCATAAGAAAAGTGCACAGATCAGCCCATAGAAGCCTACACCAGAGGTTCCCAAAACATGTGTCGTGACACCCTGGGGAGTTACAGACCACTCACATGGGTTCCACGAATCCAGAGCCAGCTCACAGTTTACAGGCTAATGTCATATTACACAGAAAGTCAGTGTAAAGATGGAGGAGGAGCCTGGAGAGACAGAGGAGGGGCCTAAAGAGATGAGGGATAAGATGTATCTCATATTTTATAACTTGTAACAAAGTTTTGAAATCTATATAGAAATCCAGGTGCAAGAGTATTCTTCTTTTACTTGACAAGCTATAACAAAAGTGCCGTTTTCTTTGTGGTTTCTCTTGGACCTAGCAATGGGAATGTTCAGTGTTTCTTTTGGCTTAGGGGTGCCTTGAAATAATTAAAGAGACACTTCGGGTGCCTTGACCTGAGAAAGTTTGAAAAGTCCTTGGGCCAGATTTACAAAACTGCGGTTTCGGAAAAGTGGAGATGTTGCCCATAGCAACCAATCAGATTCTAGCTCTCACTTTCTTATTACATACTAGAGAATGTCAGCTAGAATCTGATCGGTTGCTATGGGCAAC
>WWET01000505.1:127240-137790 GCA_011038615.1 Limnodynastes dumerilii
ATTGGTACGCCCTCACCTAGAATACTGTGTTCAGTTCTGGAGGCCATATTTCCAGAAAGACATATATACATTAGAGACTGTGCAAGGAAGAGCAACTAAAATGGTCCATGGCCATTGGATCAAATCATACCAAGAAAGGCTAGAGGAACTAAACATGTATAGCTTGGAGCAGAGAAGGGAGAGGGGGGGACATGATAGCAGCTTTCAAATACATCAAGGGTTGTGACCAGCTAGAGGAGGGTACCATTTTTCAAAAGAAAAGGTGTAATAGAACACGAGGGCATGGATACAAACTGGAGGGTGGTAGATTCAAAGGAAATGTGCGGAAAAATTACTTCACTGAAAGGGTGATAGTTAAGTGGAATATTCTCCCATCTGAGGTGGTTGAGGCCAATACAGTAGAACAATTTAAACATGCTTGGGATAAATATAAGGGTATCCTAAATTGTAAATCAAATTGACAGTAAATAGGGTCTAGGGTCAGTATAGTTTTCAATAAACAAATGTGCAGACTAGATGGGCCATGTGGCTCTTATCTGCCGTCAATTTCTATGTTTCTATGCTGCTCTGACAGCTTTGCAGCTATACTTCAAAGCTGTCAGAGCAGCATAGTACAAGCCCTGGGCCCCCTCTTCTGCTAGGATTATCGCTCCCAGCAGAGGAGGTGTATGGTGCCAATAATGGGTTATTTTCCTGGCGAGAAATAATCCCGTTTATTTGGCCACCCCCTGCTGGGATCCAGCTTAAGATACATTGAACCATATTTATGACGGGTAAATAATTATGGGCTTACCTCTAGCAACAAGAAACATGAAAAATCCCCTTTATTTTAGGTGGTAGCAGCAGTTCATTGTTACTATTCACAATCTGTTATTCATTGCAAGTGATAATCAGATTAGTTATGTCTCTAACTACACAATCTGCTAGACAAATTTGAGCAGCATATTGCTGCACCCAAACTGCTGTTTTTATACCTGTTTGAAGTTGTTTCTCCTAAAATTCCTTATTTATCTTATGAGTTGTGAGTGAAGAGTCAAAGGGATAATGGTTTAGTTGCCCCTAAATATATTATTTAGATTAAAAACTCATGATGTACAAAGCATCAGTAATAAATGCTGGTTTCAGTTGAAATGTTAAAGATGCCTTTATTCCACACGGTCATCAACCTATTGAGGAAGAGGAAAGGATTTGAGGGTTAACCTTTATCCGCTTTCAAACAAACCTGTGCGGTGGTTTTGTGGTGGAGACTTGCAAGTCTTTTCCTGTCGGCAGACTAAGTTGCATTTGAAAGGAATTCAAGTCTTCATCCATTTGAAAGATTGAATTTAGTTGTCTTTCGCATGATTTGGAACTTTGAAACATTTCTACTCATTAACTATTTATGCTTGGCATTGTTCTTAATATGTCCCATCCACATCTATAGCTCTGACTTTGTTTTTGCTTCCTGTAGTTTAAAATTATTGTTGTAATATTCTTCACTTGTACAAACTCATTTTAAAGTGGTAGTTCCCCTACCACCAAGACGTCTGTCTTGCCACATTTCTTGAACTTATAAACGATATAAAGTGTGCTTTTCATACTTTATATCGGTTGCCACATCTGGGAAAATTCAATTCAGAGTATATGTTTAATCAACAATGCATGGAGGAAAAACACAAGACTTCACAGTGTCTGAAGTTTGAGTCTATCTCCCTCCTTTTTGGCTTTCTTTTTCCCAATTGGATTACTGTTATTACCACCAGTATTCATTAACATATAATCCTACAACAGTTGTATTTTTTTTTGTAGTGTTTTGAATGCATTGAATCATTGAAATAATAAAAAATGAGAAGGTGAACAGACAATGTGTAACAGCTACAGTTCAGTGGATCTCAGAAAATTACCACACTGCACATCAGACGAGTCATAGGAACATTATGAACTTGTAGAGAGACGAGAAGTGGATACGAAGATCCGAATGTGCAGAATGCACAGGATCTCTGCTATATCCATTCTGTATTCACATGTTCTAACACGTTACTAAGTACTCTCCTTACAAGGATAGGGTTCCAACACCATTTTGCCACCTTAAAATGATAAACTATGTAAATTTAGAATGGCAGTGGATTGGAAGTATACATCTGTACGCAGGCTGATGGCACGCCTATACTGCACACTATTATATTAAGGTATGGCCTCCAGAACTGAACACTGTATTCTATGTAAGGCCATACCAATGACCTATAAAGTGGTATCACTCATAGGCGTATCTATAATGGGTGCAGGGTGTTCAGTGCACATGTGCCCCTCAAAACAGGGGGCCCTGTGGCATTCATCTTTCACCCAAGTCTCTGCATATCGGGGTTGGCAGCGGAAGGGTGGCCCCTTTCGGCATCTATTCCTCCCCTTCAAGATTTCCTGGAGGGAAGAAATAGAGGCCGAATGGGCCCCTCTTCCACCGAGGTGGGACTGTCCCTATTCGCGGGCCGCAAAATTGGCGGGGCTTAAAGTATCCCTTAGGCTCCACCCTTTTTGCTGTCCGTGAATCGGGACAGTCCTGCTTCGGTAATCATGCCTTTATTTGGCTACCTTTAAGTCACATTAAATTGTGCTTTCTTGTCCCTTTCATCTTCAGTAGTTTCTAACGTAGTGCCATTAATAGTGGCATGTGCATGATTTTGTTTTTTTTTTTTTTTTTTTTATTAAACTGCAGTTGCTACACTCTTGACTATTCCTCCATTCCTCCATTTTCCCTCTGTACCACAGGTAATATCACCAGTAAAGATAGTACTGGTGATGGTACTCCACTGGTGACAGTGCCATCCCTAGAAAGGATTCAGTTAACTACAACCATTTGTTGTCTATCCTGTAACCAAGATTGTATCCAGCCAGTTGGCTCCGAGTCCATTCCCAGATTTTCCAGTTTTATTTAACAGATTGCAATACGGCACAGTGATAAAAAACCTTTCTTAAATCTATGTGATGTTTGTCTACAGCTCCCCCTTGATCTACTACCCAGTCAAGAATTACAAGTTGTGTTTGACATGATCTTCCTCCAGTGAATCCCTGCTGTGTGGGATCTTGTAAATTATTGGGTTTAAGATATTGTACAAATTGTTGCTTTAGCAGTGTTTCTATAAATTTCCCTATTACTGCTGTTTAATTTAGCACCTTTCTCTTTGGGAGGTACGCGTGTCTGTCTCTGTCTTTATGTTAAACCATACAGCTTGATTATCACTGGATGCTAGGTTCTCACCACAATTGCTTCTGAGATCCTATCACCATTTGTAAGTACCAAATCTAAGATGACCTCATTGCATGTGGGCTCTCACCTATTGCTTGAGATGCTTACTGTAATGTATTTAAAATGTCACCACTTCTAGTAGAGCTTGCTGTAGACTTGCTCACATTTTCATCAGGTAGATCAAAATCTCCAATGATTAATACCTCCCCCTTTTAATGCCATTTTAGTGATGTCTTGAAATATGATATTGTCCATCTCCTCATTTGACAATAAAACAGTAAGTGGGTCACAGCGCTATCACTGCAGCAATTCACCCTACCACAGGGGGCAGACTACCAAACCTCCAAGGTAATTAAAGACTAAAAGAAAAATAATGTGTTATAGTGAAAGGTGCTGTAAATCTATCTAGAGCTAAAATCACCAAAATGGATTAAATAGGTTAAAATATATAATAAATGAATGGATGACTAAATAGCTCATATATATCAATCAAATAAATTAAAATCCGACTCCTAAACACATATCATGAAAACAGAGGGAAGGCAGATACAGCTCCTCATTTTGTCTGTGTTTCTATGGTCACCCAAAGTGCCTCTGTTTTTTTTTTTTTTTCCAGTACTCCCCTTACCCCAATTGTTTTTACTATATCCTTCCTAAAGAAGGGGTGTGGGTCCCAGTCGAGAATGGCCCTATTTCGATAGGGCCGTTTTCTCCCAGCCAGTTTCGAACTGGCTGTGAAAACGATTGCTTCTGCCTCCAATTGGCAAAGCAATCGATCCCTGGAGCACCAAACACAGTGAGTATTCTATCCCTGACCCTAACCCTTCCTTCCCCTCAGCCTGACCCTAACTCTCCCTTCCCCACTGCCTAACCCTAAACCCCCCCCCCTTCTCTGCAGCCTAATACTAACCTTAACCCCCCGCTTCCATAGCCTTAATCCTCCCACTAAGCCTGAAACTCCCCGGAGAGATTACTCGCCTCTCTGGTGGTGGAACTTTCGTCTGTCTCTACTTCTCATAGACAGCCATCGGTGTGGAGACTCCCACCACTAAAGAAGTTATATTCCAGTATAGCAAGGTCTCAGTCATGATTTTCTTTGTACTATGATTCAGTGATGCACACAATAATCAAATTCTCCATTGTCATTATTGCAATTAGTTCAAGGATTTTGTTTCCTAAGCTTCTAATATTTGCACACATAGCTCTTAGAATGACTTATTATTATTGCTAGGTATTTTTATTTTGCTTTCATACCATCTGTTGTCTATTTTGGATTCTTTGGGTTGTAAGCCAGAAGCAAGAGGGTAGAGTATTGATTTAGCTTTTTCAACAATCCGAGAATGTAAAACCTTTTTTTCTTATCTAAAGGGTCTCTAGCTAATCCATTAAAGAAATATAGGTAGTTATTATTATTGAGGGTGGTACCCTGTTAATCTAAGATTTGCAAATAGACTTCTTGCTGAACCTTTGCAAATGTCTTTTGGTTTGTTTTCTCTACAGGAAAGGTTGCTATCAAAAAAGAGGATCTGGGCAGGTATAATGGTAAAGAGCCCTGGTTTCCACTTCAGGCCATTGACTCTAACTCAGAAGTACAGGTAAGTGGCTAAAATAAGTAGATGAATAAAATCCCTTAAAGAGAGCATTTGCTCTCTCCACTCTGCAGGCACATATGTCTCCCAGCTCACCGCACCCATGCTCTTCATGCATGCAGCATACGTACGTACGTACGTACGTACATACATACATACATACATACATACACCTATGCACACACTGATTTTATTCTTGAAATATTGTTATTGTTGACTCATTAATGTTGGTTTTTCAGACCTGTATTTTTTGTTAAGTTGTCTGAAAGGACAAAAAGCAGAAGTTTCAGGTGGTTTGCCATTTTCTTTTTTTCTTTAGTTCCTTGTTACCCTAGATGCTTATAATAGTAATAATAAATACAATAATAATTTTAGTAATAATAATATAATTGTAGCAGTAATAACAGTAGCCATAGCAGTATTAGTAACTGTTTTAGTAGTAAAACTAACAATAAAAATAGTAGTAGCAACAATATACATAGTTATACTCTGTCTTCCTGCAAACAGTGTATTTCTCTGACCTCTGCATAAGCTGTAGGGTGCTTTTTGTGCGTCCTCATAGCAACTATAACATTACGCGAGCTAGACTTATTTTTCCCTATTGTTAGTTTATGAATTTAATCAATTTTTATTCAATTTAAGTCTTCTCAGACTCCCATGAAAACATTCGAATTAGATTTTTTTTTAAGCTGCTAACTATGATATAATTTCTATATAAAGTAATATAGATCCGTTTTTAGGAGGGAAGATCACTTTAGCTTGAGTTACGTTTTAGGATTAGATTGGAACGATGGTGTTCCAGAGGTTATTAAAAGATTTATTGAGAGAGTGGCAGAGCGAGGTGGCAACCTTGAGAGGGACAAAGAAGTAGGCCGGACAAATGAGGTGAATTCTAAAGCGCAATGCTCCACTCTCTGTTTTGGGAGGCCATGCAGGTGACTGTAATCCTAGAGAGAGACAGCATAAAGGGAGTCTTTGTAGAAGTCAAAGGTAAGTTGCTGGCATTTAGGGATCAGATCCAGACCTCCACTTGCAGCTCTTAGAACAGCCGCTGTCCTGCTGTATCCTGTTTGATGGGAGGCTAGTCCCCTCACGTGTGTGGGTGTACGATTGCAGTACCCTACCTGAACATTTCTGTGCTGTCCCCATGTAAAATGAGGATTTCTTGCAAATCTGTCTAGTGTGTAAGGGCTTAAACATGCCCTTACTGTAAATTCTACATCTATCTCCTGCCTCGTCCCGCCAAGCTATCGCAAAGACTCCCAGCACTGAAGTCTGGATCTCGATCCATGCTAGACATTCATGCCCGGTCGTTTACCTCTTACAAGGAGTGGGAAACACCCCATTTGGATCCTGACCTAGATGCTGAAGTTAGCACTGGTATTTAGGGACACATCATTTCATTTACAGTTAAGTCTAGACTACAGAAAACCACTAAGTTGATAAGTAAAGTTGTGAGATATGTCAAAGCCACTGTAATAGATGTGCTATAATTCAATGTTTCATCTCCATTCTGTATTGTCACCTTTTATACTGTGTTAGAGAGCAGTGTTACATGCTACATTATATAGGGCAGTGTTACGTGCCACCTTATATAGAGCAGTGTTACGTGCTACATTATATAGAGCAGTGTTACGTGCTACATTATATAGAGCAGTGTTACGTGCTACATTATATAGGGCAGTGTTACGTGCCACCTTATATAGGGCAGTGTTACGTGCCACCTTATATAGGGCAGTGTTACATGCTACATTATATAGGGCAGTGTTACATGCTACATTTATATAGGGCAGTGTTACGTGCTACGTTATATAGAGCAGTGTTACGTGCTACGTTATATAGAGCAGTGTTACGTGCTACATTATATAGAGCAGTGCTACGTGCTACATTATATAGAGCAGTGTTACGTGCTACATTATATAGAGCAGTGTTACGTGCTACATTATATAGAGCAGTGTTACGTGCTACATTATATAGAGCAGTGTTACGTGCTACATTATATAGAGCAGTGTTACGTGCTACATTATATAGAGCAGTGTTACGTGCTACATTATATAGAGCAGTGTTACGTGCTACATTATATAGAGCAGTGTTACGTGCTACATTATATAGAGCAGTGTTACGTGCTACATTATATAGAGCAGTGTTACGTGCTACATTATATAGAGCAGTGTTACGTGCTACATTATATAGAGCAGTGTTACGTGCTACATTATATAGGGGGGCAGTGTTGCGTGCTACATTATATAGGGGGGCAGTGTTGCGTGCTACATTATATAGGGGGCAGTGTTGCGTGCTACATTATATAGGGGGCAGTGTTGCGTGCTACATTCTATAGGGCAGTGTTACGTGCTACATTCTATAGGGCAGTGTTGCGTGCTACATTCTATAGGGCAGTGTTGCGTGCTACATTCTATAGGGCAGTGTTACATGCCACTTTTGCTCAGTGTATTTGGTGTGGGTCTGATACTGGGAATCGTGGTGAAGTGAAGGAACCAAATCTTAACAAAAGAGAAAAGGATTTGGTCACAGTCTGTACAGGTCCTTTCTTCATTGATGCATTCAAAAAAATATGGCAACGCTTAAAGAAAAATGGTTCTGGTTACTGGTTTGTTTATTAAACGTCACAATTCTAAACCTTACTGAAAGCGCTAGTGCTCTTCCAGCCAGTAACGGGTTGTTACTCCCATACTCATGTGACCTAGGTGTGCTGCTCTGATGTGAACTTATGCTTTTTGATCAGTTATTTGCCACAATCATTTTTATCATCTGTTTCCTGATAACATGGCAGTGTTTATATGAAACTAGTAAAAAACAGAAATAAAATGCTACCAGCCAGTTGTGAACAATGCCATAGAAGACACTGAGAAACTCAATGTTCTTTATTGTTAATGCGGAAGCAGGAAATGATGTAACAGTATAGTGAGGTTACCTGTGTAATGGACTAGGTACATTCAGACAAATGAAATCAGAAATATATTTGAGCTTGGCTTGTTCGCAAGCCCTCTAAAGCATAATAAAACATTATTCAACACATGGATGGCAAGGAACATAACCAACATTTGCATACCACAGAAAAGGCTGCTCCTAAACCTTCACTTTGTATAACCATGTTGGTATTTTATAAATGTCAATCTGTGCTGTTCCCAGTATCACAATGGATGAGGCTGTCTGTCAAACTATATAGATTATTTGGTGACATGTCAGTTACTATTACATTATTTCAGGAGAAAAAGATAACTTACTGTTTATCATTCTATTTATATGATGTTTAAGCTCACATTTTACTATGTGATTTTATGTGCTCAATAGCTTATTATAGGTTTATAATGTAAAGTTGGGTATAGCTTTTCCAATATAAAAATATCCTACTGCTTCTGTATAATATAGAACTTTGCTGTAGGTGTGTAAAGAGTGTTCCTTTTGTTTATGGGGTTTCCCTATGTTGTTTCTGATTATTGATTACGATGAAGCCATGGCCAGAACATAAGGTTTATGGTGTAGATAGAAGAGACTGTAGTAAACTGTAGTGTGCAGAATGAACACTGGCCGGACACAGGTGCACTGTATATTGTACAGCTTGATCGCTGAGTACTTGTCTGTACTGTCCACAGTTCAGTGTTTCACAGATTCTGGTGAATTTCCGTGTTGGACATTTCCTGTTTACATACTATCTGCTCTAATCAATGCACAGTTTAGTCCACCAGGAATTCTGAAATGATATGATCTATTAATAAGGCAGTGGCACGTTATAATGTTTAAGGGGTGCTTCTCAACATGTTAAACTCCAAAATCCATCTTTACACCTTCTATAGACATGTCTGGAGAGACTAGCGGAGGAGAATTACATGTATTTTTGTGTTGGACCCTCTTGTGTCTGCTGAGGCAACACACACACACACACACACACACACACACACACACACACACACACGCAGATGTACCATGGTTATTATGACTAAAAAGCACAATAGTGCTGATAATGGTTATTCGCATTAATGTATAAAATTATGCCTCAATGTAATAAATCTTTTTTGGTTCACCCAGAATCCATTGATCTGTCTCCCAGGATTTTTTAGTAACCCTGTCTTGCCAGCACTCTGCAGCTGGAAGGGTAATAATCAACGCTTGTGCCATTGCACTCGCAGCCACATAATATTACTTGTACTGAACTAAGAGCAACTCTTGTTGCAGTTGGTTCTGACATTGAGGTATATGCTGGCCCATCTACTCCAAGACATTGCTCTTTTAAAATACAGACAATACAGAGGGGTTTTCACTAGATCACATCTTATGTGTTACATGGTTATATGATCCTATGCCTCTGATAGCAGGAAAACAAGCTCAACAAAAGGACGACCCTGGATCCACTATCTTGGGCCCCTTACGTTCTATTTGTGATGACATCTGCTTTTGAATGTCACATGTCAGACCCACTCAACTTGGCCCACAATAAATTGTACTCCGCTGCTGATGTATGCTTTTAATTCAGTGATGGTGAATAGGCTAAAAGGTGGTTAATTGTGAAATATAAGAACACTTTGCAGTTTGAGATTACGTGTCCATATGTAAGTTATGTGTTCTTTCAGGGAAAAGTCCACCTTGAGCTGAAGTTAAATGAGCTGATAACCGACAATGGATCAGTGCAGCAGCTTATGGTGCAGTAAGTATATCTGAGAGGATTGTGCTCCTGTATATGGCATTACACTTGGTGGTCAGTATGACAGGCTCTGAAAAGCCACACGAACACTTCCTTTTTTTCCATAACTTGCACAGAGAGGAAGCGTAGGCGTCTGCATAGTGTTTGAATAAACACAAATTATGTTAACCTCTTATTTTCTGCCAAGAATTTCAGTGGTTTAAGAGGATGACTTTGTTTTACAAACCTGTATGCAAATCACTGCGGCATCAACTAGTAAATGACATCCACTCTGTTGAATTGATATAGATACATTATGTTGTTCACTACAATCATTAATTGTCTGTCTCAGAGTTGTAGTGTTTTACTGTTACACTTAAAACAAAATGAAAGGAGGCCCTTAAACTGCACTAGTAAAAGAACTGCACCATGTAGTTTGTTAGGCATATTATACACTGTGCATAATAATACTACATCATGCTGAGTTGATGCCAAGTTAAAGATTTGTAGCCCTCTGCTGTAAAAAGTTTCACGTTAAACCACATTATGTATGATTATCTTTCCTTAGCATACTAGAATGCGAGGGGTTGCCTCTAATCAACGGACAGAGCTGCGATCCATATGCTTCTGTATCTCTCGTTGGCCCATCTAGGTAAAATACAATATGTTTTCATTTATTTGTGCTAATGATTTTATTACAAAAATAAATATGAACAGATGTTAAAAATATGATAGATGTGTTTAAACATGATTTTATTCAGTGTGTGCATACTAAGTATGTCAATGCCATGTTCTATGATTGAAACGCTGGTGAATTCATAATAAACACATGATGGGAAGGCTATTCTTTTGGACTCATCAGCCTTGTGAGTGACTTCACTATCTTGCACTATGTGACTTTAGAGCACCACAAGCTAGATTTATAATTTGGAGGAGTGACAGGCTTTATGGAATTTTGTGTGAGATATATATGGGAAGGCTTTTGGACTCATCAGCCTTGTGAGTGACTTCACTATCTTGCACTATGTGACTTTAGAGCACCACAAGCTAGATTTATAATTTGGAGGAGTGACAGGCTTTATGGAATTTTGTTTTGTGT
>WWET01000505.1:139434-154434 GCA_011038615.1 Limnodynastes dumerilii
TATATAGCAATGCATATCTACAGGCAGCAAAGGGCTTATTGGGTTTTCTAGTGAAAATGACTTTTTACGGCTTCCTGGAAGTGGAGTAACTGCATGTGTTTTGCTTAGTGTTCATATACAATGCATTTAATTCGAATTTGTGTTCAAAACTAGTGTTAACATGCATACATTATAACCACATTGTTATGCTTATCTGCTGTGTATGCTTTCCTCCTTGTTAGGACACTTGAATACCCAACAGTTAATTGATAAGACTGTGTTTTGACTATGTGTAATTGCCAACTTGGAAACTGCTTTGTAACCTGATCGCAGGAGCTTTTTGTAGTCCCCATTTCATCTATTGAGCAATGTCTTGTCTGAGAGCTGCGTGGGTGGCTGTCACATGCAGGCTTTGTTTTACAGCAAGCGAGATCTTCCATCAACTATTTCTGCTTCTGTATCTGTCAGATGCAAATACAATGTTTTGTGTGTACATCTCTCTTACCCACCAAGTCTGTTTGTTATTACCCAGTCTTGTTTATACTGATTGTTAAATTGTAAAGCGCTACGTAATATGTTGGCGCTATATTAAAACCTGTAAATAAATAAATATCTGGTCAGTTTAGTCCACACATTAATATAATAAATGAATAGACGATGATGTGAGGTAATCCACACCTGTAGAAACAGAATAGAACAGAAAATAAACTGGCACAACTATAAGATCAATAAAATACACATACACACGCTCTCTCATCTAAAAGTTACTTTTTAAAACCATTGTTTGACAATAAAAACAGCTCATGTATTTATAAGACACAAATAAAATCAGCAAGTTATAAAATACCGCAACACTTGTATAACAAAATGACTGTTAGATCGGGCACTGTGGCTTTTTTTATATATATATATATATATACATCGGACTTTAATTCCTCTCTGTTTTCTCTCCTCCTATCCCCGATTATGTCCGGTCCCACTTTTTTTTTGTTTTTTTTGGTTTTTTTTTGGTTTTTTTTTGGTTTTTTTGGGTTTTTACCCCTGGATGGAGCAAGCAAGCGATATTCGGATTTTCTTTTTCCTCTGATACCAGACCAGAATAATACTATACTGCAGTTATATTTTAACAACCGCTTTCTAATGTTTCCTAACATCTATCTTAGTTTCTGCATTATATAGTTGCATTTTTAATATTTTCATCACATGGGCTGAGGCAAAACCTCTTTAGTACATATGTGATTGTCGCCTGATTTTGTGTGCTTTGTTTAGCATTATTTCTAACGTAGAGGCTCTTGGTACATAGGTAAATTGATTATGTTGTAATTCATTTTCTAGGGTAGATCTGTGGAACAATGGCAATCTTGCCCAGGATGTGTTTCTTGGAGAGATAAGAATTTCAGTGAGGGTTCTGAGGAGCGAATCATCCCACAGCGCCTGGTAATTCTTTCCTTCATACAAAACATTTATGTCCGTTTTTTATTTTAACAAAGTCTTTAAGAATTAGCTTTTGCTGTTGTCCATCATAATACCACGCTTACAAAAGAAAGTTTCCTGGTGCAAATCTGAGAATTTGAAGTGTTCTAATGACATACTGTATGCATGTTCTGTGCTCAGCAATAATGATGACTGAACCTGACATGAGAAGGTATAGTTACTCTGGGTGGTAAGTTAGATATCTAAAATGAATGGGTATTCCAAATAGGGACAGTTGAAAAGGAACTTTCGGCTGTCCCTAATTCTCAATACCATCCTTCTTTGCGGGGACTCCCACCGTTTGCAGAGCAGGTCAAATCTGCTCTGGAAATGGCGGGAGTCCCGCATAGAAGGATGGTATCGAGAATTAGAGACAGCTGACCCAACGCTTCACTGGGCCACTAGAAAGGTGAGTAACTTCTCCAGGTTTACACTGTTAGGGTCAGGCTGTGGGCAATGGTGGTTTAGGGTCAGGCTGCAGGGAATGGTGGTTTAGGGTCAGACTGCGGGGAAGGGAGGGTTAAGGTCAGGCTGCGGGGAAGGGATGGTTAGGGTCAGGCTGCGGGGAAGGGATGGTTAGGGTCAGGCTGCGGGGAAGGGAGTGTTAGGGTAATAGAGGGGTAGGGTTAGGGTCAGAATTAGGGGAAGGGTTGGGGTTAGTTTTAACAGTTACCTTTCGGAGCACCATGTTCGGTGCTCCGGGGAACGGTTGCTATGCCTCATTGATATCCCAGGCAGTTCGAAACTGGCTGTAAAAAAAATGTCCTATTGAAATAGAGCCGTTCATACCGGGGACCCACACCCTCTGCAAAACCGTCCGATCATTTCATAGGTCAGCAGCGTTACTAGACTGTTATATCAATGCTCTGACAAATCAGTTCACCATCCACACTATACAATTACCAGAGCGGTCAGCTGATTATCCGGTGATCTGACCGATAATTGTGTAGTGTGTACCCAGCTTTAGCGAGTTACATTTTTGCATAGTGGTACTGAGGCTATGAACATACAGCGTGTTTCCTGATGACTGCATGACTCATGGTGATACTGAACCTGACATGAGAAGGTATAGTTACTCTGTTGGGCACAATATGACAGTGGGATAACCGTGTAATGTTATGTGTGTGTATTATTGGGTGTGGGCAAATGTAGAATAGATGACTGCTTGGGTATGTCTGTTCTGGGCCGATTAATGTTTTGGGGACTGGAGGTGAGGTGGACAATGGATCAGTTTTATTTGTAGTTGTATGTGTGTTGGTATAATAATATGGGGCGTGTGTGGGCAGACACTAGACACTGAACGTGTTTTTCTCCAGGACTGCACAAAAGTCTTTTCTGTACTATTCAACGGTTACTAGGCCTATGTCACCTAAATGCTTATTACACATCCTTAAAATAACGTGTTAATATCAGCACAGTGTCTAATGAACAAGATACGCTTTCCAAAACGCTACTTATGTCTTTTATTTACAATTATTATGTGTACTGTGTAAAATGTTCTGCATTGATGATATTATTGTAGTGGCACCAAACAGCAGTGAAAATGGCACTTTTGTTTTCTTTGCTCAGGTATCTGCTCCAGCCTAAAGACAATGGAAGCAAATCCTCAAAGTATGACGATCCTGGCTCTCTCCGGCTGAGCATCTGTTATACAGAGGACTGTGTTCTGACTTCAGAGCATTATGCTCCTCTAAAAAGCCTGCTGGTCAAATCCCCAGACATTCAGGTAAATGCATTCAGAGCACAGGACTTTCTGATAAGTTTGTCAGTAGACCCTCAGACTGGGAAGCTAACATATAGTGGGATCTAGGGATTTGGCATCTACGTTGCATCTTACAGTTTTCACCTCTG
Organism: Limnodynastes dumerilii; assembly: GCA_011038615.1. Taxonomy (NCBI): domain Eukaryota; kingdom Metazoa; phylum Chordata; class Amphibia; order Anura; family Limnodynastidae; genus Limnodynastes; species Limnodynastes dumerilii. Next base: position 142,738 of record WWET01000505.1, read on the forward strand.
CCTTTTTGACACTGAAAGTAAGTCACCCAATAAATTCCTCACTAATGGCATATCTCTTTCAAACATTCCTTTCAGCCGATTACCGCCTCAGCTGCTTTCATCCTAGGAGAAGTTTGTAAAGATAAGAATGATGCTGTCCTGCCTCTGGTCCGACTTCTCTTTCACCACCAGAAACTAGTGCCATTTGTGGCAGCCATTGCACAACTTGATCTAAATGACACACAGTGCGTACTCTGAGCGATCCACATTAACATGGCGCCGATTCCCACAACCACCGTCTTTATTTAACTGCCTCTTGTTTTACAGAGAAGTCAATACCATCTTCCGGGGAAACTCCCTGGCTACTCGTTGTATGGATGAAACGATGAAGATCGTTGGTAACCACTATCTGAAAGTAACTCTAAAGAATGTTATAGATGAGGTAATTTAGATTATATTGAACATGGATAATTATAAAGTGATCGTAATAAACAAACAAAACCTAGTTAATATTATGGTTTTACTTGTTCTCTAGTCTCCGAGCCTGATCCAAAGTTAAACATGCGTCCGATGGTGTAGTTGTCTTTCATTGTGTATGCACACAAAAATGTTCACCGTAATCCAGACCCAAACGCAAGTCTCTGCTGCAATTTCATGGGAGAGCAGGGGTGGATGGACATAGTCATTATACAGTAAGGACGTGCTCACACAATAGGACCTGATCCAGACCCGAGCAAAGGTGAAAGTATGCAGGGTTCACGACAAAACATTTGCCCCAGCCACAGGGCATAAATAAGTCCAGTGAACTATATCTAACCAATCCATTGTAATAACAAGTAAACCACACTTTAAAAAAACAAAACAAAAAAAACTTTGAAGCTAACTGAACTCTTCACTATATGTCAGTACATTTGCATTGTCACTGAGTGCTCACACTAAGTATAATCACCTCTACCACTATACTTACTGTGTATTACCCTGTACTTTCACTTGGATCGCTGCAGAAAGTGCTTGAATCTGCAGTGTGCTTGTACTTTCTCCATATGCAGCTTGTACTGTCGCCAGACCCCTCAACATCATCAGACACTCCTTAGGAACTCATTGAGCCCCTGACCCCCCTGTTTTTTGGACAATAAGTACTCATTCTATTACCTCTAATTCTGAATCCCACTAGCGATACACAGTACACACCACTGCTGCAGCACACTAATATGTCTCTTTTATGTATGTTCTAAAGCCTGTCTTACTTGCCTATAGATCCAGAGATGAAGTTGCTTGTGCGTCTAGACCCTGTATAGACCTCCTATTATTGCCATTTAGATTTACAGAACACGGGAGGTGTTTGTTTATGCGTTTGGGTCTGGAACAGCCCATAACTAGATTTTGGGGAAAATTGCGTTACTGATTTTTCCTGTGACGTTTTCCCACACAGTAAAATAAGGAGGTTAGTTCTTTTGCCAATCAATTCAAGAACTGATATGTGCCTGATATTCACCACATAGCAGCCAGTCTGGACAGTGTTTATTACATGAACAGATTACTGACCTTGGCTTCACTGTAATATACACCAATTCCAACTAGCACCACTTTACAAGCCAATTTGTACTTGTGTGAATTGCTCATTCAGGTTTAATTATTTTATGGTCATCACTACACTAAAAGTGGTTATTATGGATTACACATTGTGGCAGTTTTCATCGTGTCACCGGCCTCTTAGTAATCCTATATTCTTCATAAAAACAAAACTTTTCTTTGCTTTATTCCATGGATAAAAACATGGAGCAAACCCCGTGTTATTTGTATAGTATTCATTTTATGTTACAGTAAAGTATGTAAACCATTACTGTTATTTTCACTATATAATAATAGTGAAAGCTATTTTACCATTGATCAGTAAAGTGGTGCTTTTTACTTGATCTGTAATGTGTCCTATTTACAGAAGGCAAAGAAAGTTATTCTATCTCCATAATGAAAGATCTTTTTGAAACCTTAAGAACAAATTATGAGATGCTACGTGACCCCATCCCACTGCTAGAAGTGCCATTCCTCCTCGGCTGTAAAGCATTGCAGTCTGTTGGCACAGAAATTGGGGGATAAAGCTAAAGTCACAACCCATTTCAGTATTACTTGGAACACCTACCATTTAAGTCTATATTTGATTAGTATTTACGTGGCGTTTTGTGAAGCATTAGTTTTGCAACGTGTAAAATAATGTTTGTGTTTTCTGCTCTGTGTTTGGTGTTCTTCTAATAAAGTGCAATATGTTTTCAGCAAATCTGTCCTGTTGAGTTTTGTCTCATCTTTGTTATTTTAGATTTGTGATTCCCCCAAGCCTTGTGAGATTGACCCCAACCGACTGAGAGAAGGGGAGAATGTGGATTATCACAAGGTGTGTACTTTTATGTCTGCTCTGTACATTCCATTTCAGTGTGTATTTAAAGACAAGCCATAAATAAAGGCTAATGCATGTTTTTTAATAGTAGAAGACAAAGTCTTGCACAGTACAGAAATGAAGCTGCTTTACAGTACACAATGTTTGAGGCAATTGGTCTACTCTCAGCTGAATAGGCCAATTTATTGGGCAGTGTATTGTAAAATCAGACAGAACTGTCCAAAACCCGATAATCTGAACAGTGTGCCTGAGCCATCCATTCATGCCATAGCAATCTTATTAGGATGCACAGGTTACTATGGAGATTGCCCTGATGATCAGGTAGTGCTTAGCCACTATATGATTCCCCTGGCTATCGGGACAATAGCTGGGGACATTGGCCCGTGTTCACACCTAAGAAGCTCTGGCCTTTAAAGATCGCATGGAGTGGTTTAGTTAGAAAGAGGCGTGCTAATGCCACCTAGGGGAGCGTTTAGTGAAGTGTGAGGGGGAAGGGAATTTAGATTTGGCAGGGGGAGGCGGGAAGCGGCATTGTACGTGCATAGTTTCTTAAGAAGAAAACTACGCACGGTAAGATAAGGTACAAGTGCGTTAGGTGCAGATCTATCCGCATCTGACTCTCAAGGGTGAATACAGTCTATTGCAGCGGTGGCCACACCTGGGCCTCAAGCACCACCAACAGTGCATGTTTTCCAGGTCTCTTTGTTGGGGCACAGGTGTGTTCATTACTGACTGAAACATTATTAAAGATCTACAGGTGGTAGTGATTATCTCAGCTCTGATTATCTGGGGAGACCTAGAAAACATGCGCTGTTGGTGGTGCTTGAGGCCCGGGTGTGGCCACCCCTGGTCTGTTGTGTGTACAGTTTTAGTGATGCTTTCATTATTTCTTAGTATTGTGCGAAGGTGAAATGGTTTTATGGTGCACTATAATTATTGTGGTTAAATTGTTGTTAGCCGGACATTTAGGAAAGTAACCAAAAAGCTCCCTGAGTATCTGAACAAAACAACTGCTGCTATCAATACATGTTCATTCCCATTTTAGTTTGGTTACTATAACCCAGTAACACAACTGACTCCAAGTCATCCAGTAGATGGCAGTGTGTAAGCTTTTTATAGTGTGGTACGCAGCATTAGTACTGACTTCTATTTCTAAGCAATATGTGTAAATGTTAGTATTTTGGTACCTTTTATTTATTGATTAACCTGGCGTATTTGGAATATTTTATATCAAATTAACTTTGTGTCGTTTTCTGAAATCAAGTCTAAACTTATACATTTTGTGTACAGAAGTGAGCTAATTTAATGTGGTTCGTTAAGTAGGAGTCTTGTTAATGCATTATCGTCTTAATGTTTTAGTTAATTTAGTTCATGATATACCTTTAGTAAGCAGAAGTCGTGCTTGGATTTATGTATCGGTTTACCTTTACTTGAGCTGTGTATGATAGAAAAGTTAAATGACATATTTTTTGTATATATTACTTTACCAGGTATATAATCGTTTTCCGGCTGTAACTATAGTGCCTGTAAAATGTTTATTTGTTGATTGCATTATGTGACCTATTCATTGCGTGTACGTTTATTGTGTTGTAATACAACGTACAGGGAAGTAATGGGAAAGAATTGGGTTACATGTAAGCAGTGGGCCCTTTGTTTATCTATTGCTGTGTAATAAAATGACATTATTGTGTCTCCTCTGCAGGACAACCTAAAATGCTATGTGGACAAGGTCTTCTCCTGTATAGTGAAATCCAGCATGAGCTGCCCCACAGTGATGTGTGACCTGTTCTCCTCGCTGCGACACATGGCTGTCACTCATTTCCCCCGTAAGAATCCCTCCTTCATCTGTTCTACATTATTACCTGAGGAATTGTGGGCTGATAAAGGTTTCCAGTGGGACATCTAACAAGGTGTCTTTTATGGGAGGTTAGAATGCGCTGTACCTTCCTTCAGTAGTTAATGCATCCAGCCTGTATACATCTATTAAATAGTCCCCTTGGGAGTGACGTCATTTACACTTTCTTCATGTGGCCAGAACCAGTGCTTAGAACATGGGCGGGCTTGCATGTGCCACTGCTTTGGGGGCTCATATATGAACGACGGGGGGAGGGGGGGGTGCAGGTGTTGTTATGGAGCACATCCCATCCTGTTCACTGGCTCAGGATTTCTGCTTTATCTTGTTTAGCTGCTTCTTGCTACTGAGCTATTAGAACAGAGGAGGCAGCTGAATGAAGAGGGTTTGCACAGTAACATTCAGTTTGTATCTTGGCACTTCTCTCTGTTATGCTCCTGCTTTCATTCACCCACATATCACCCATATGCTACTTAGCTTTATTCTTTCTCCCTGATGGTTTGTTTAAAATCTACCATTACCAGTAGAGGCAGCCAGTGTGTGTGCTGAAATATTTCACACGATGGTCCTCTTAATGATCAGTCTGCAAGACCACTAAAATGTTATGTGGTCTATGTCACAACTTATACCAAGGAAGACTAGAGGAACTAAACCTCTATAGCTTGCAGTAGAGAAGGGACAGGAATATATGATGGCAGCTTTCATATATATCCAGCTGAGTAACCAGGTAGAGGAGGGTGGAATTTTTCAATGCAGAACATTAAGAGCTGCATATAACCTGGAGTACATTAGGTGAAGAGGAAATGTGCAGAAAAATACTTTTATTAAACGTATAGTAGATAAGTAAAATAGCCTCCCATCAGATGGTAGAAGCTAACATGCTTTGTTTGAATAGAAGTATATCCTAAACTTGAGGGTCACTTAGGGTCTATGATCAGTATAGTTGAAAAAACAAAAACTAAACAAAAAGCACTGTGCAGGCTGGAGCTCCTAGGTTTATCTATTTACTAGTGACTCTATAGGCTCACATTGGTTCAGCTCTCTTCTGTGTGTAAGCGACTGGTACATTTTAAAGACCATAAAACCCATGCCATTCCATTCCAGCCTTGTAGTGCAGTCATTCCACGCTGTGTGTCCTAATACAGGTGTCTTCTGCAACAGCCAGCCTTGGGTAATCAGCCTGTAGGGCTGCAGCTTATTTGCCATTTACTTGTCGTTCCATCCTTAGTAGTGGTAACGCTAGAATCATTTTCCTGTGTCTTCAGTCTTTCCATATTGTCCTGGAAATCATTGTAATGAGTCTGACTGATAACGTATCCTCTCAGCCGGTGATGCAGGGGCACCTGTATTTGTTTGTCATTCCCATGTCCTGTGCATGAGTTGTGTTCATGTTGTATCCAACCATTTCTGCATTGCTCTATGTGTAGACCGCTCTGCGGGGCATGACTAAGTATTTTGGTATATGAGTGGTTAATGTAGTGATTTAATATGACAATGTTATCGCCTTCATCTCCTTTTGCAGATGACCCCCGAGTAGAGTATTCTGCTGTCAGCAGTTTTGTCTTCCTACGATTCTTTGCTGTGGCTGTTGTATCCCCTCACATCTTCCACCTAAGATCCCACCACCCAGTAAGTTCCTGTATCTATGACTTACCTGCCATGTAATGTTCAGCATAGTTTTCTCTTGTGCCATAGGGCCAGATCCAGATCTGAGAACGTCAGGCCACTTACGCTTGCAGGGTGCGTATGTGGCCTGATTTGACTGGAGGGCGCATGCGTCCTCCAGGTGTAACGATAGTAACACTAGCTTAACAAGTATCGTATGGAACTTTGTTCTGTACAAGCCCATTTCCTATGAAATCGGCTGTGCTTCCCCTCCGTCCACTAAAGTGCTTGCTAATTGTACACTGTGCGAGGGGGCTCCCACACTTGTGCGGATCAGCGTTCGTACGGTCCGCTGATCCACACAATTTACTTAAGGCAGGCCGCATGAGAGAGGGGAGTGACGGGGTGTGCACGCCTCTCTCTCTCTGTCGGGCGGACAGCCCCCCTGCACGTACGGAAAGTGTGCAGGGGTCTGGATCTGGTCCATAATCCTTTTTTCTATATTTTGCTGTAAAATGTTTCGTCATCCACACAGATTGTATCTCTTCCACACATTTCACATTATTTTTACTGCGTTTTTATATGTAACTACCATTACCTAACAGAGCCATGCCTCAGCCCAGCCTCTCTCTGTTGGTTCTCTATTTCATTATTGAGATCTGTAGTCTGCAATTTGCTGCCTATCACTACACATGTAGGATGGTTTGAGGCTTGGGAACAGTGGTCTTCATAGTTCCACCAGAACTATTGGCAGCTCCACCGCCTGTAAGTTTGGATGTGGTTTAAATAAAGCATCTCTGTTGCCCACACGTGAAAAGATATGACCATTTGGCCCAGTTGCCAAGAAAATGTTTCTTTTAAAACTGTCTTTTTGATGGTTTGTGATCTATAGCCAACCGAATGTTTGTTTGAAATCATAAAGAACGGGCCCTCGACATAGCAGCTCAGGGCTTGTGTTGGGTAAATGGTAAAGCCATGATTGGCAGCTCTCTCTGAATGTCTGATTTGGGTATTCAGGTAGCAGTGGTGTGCAAACAGGCCACTCTCCTGCATTAGCTCACAACAGAGCTTGATCAAACCAAGCCCCTGCAGCCCATCAATACTTCATTACGTCTTAATTGAGGCCTTTTTCCGGGGTACCTCCTCTCAGTACTGTTCCTCTTGAGCCAAGATAATAGAGAGACCAATGTGCAAGTGGGTACTGGAACCATGTCAAGACTTTGTCAGGGACTTATTGCTGGGACTTTTAACATAGTCAGGCTCTACGCGTCTTCATCATTGTGCAAGCTCAGGCTAAGTAGGTGTTGTGGGTCTACTCGAGCAATCTACTTTTTTATAATCTATTCAAATTAGAATCATAACTTTTCAGAAAAGTGGCTCCATAATTCATGTATGGACATTGGGTAATATCTACTTAGGGAAATGAGTTGAGGAATAATGATATAATACAATGTCCAGTGGGTTATATAATGGAAGTTTACGTGCACCTTCATTTTTATTTTATGCTTGACTAAATTCTTTGTGCTTCACTTGCTCTTCCCAGGATACTCAAACTTCTCGTATATTGACACTCGTCTCCAAAACCATTCAGACACTTGGCAGTGTTGGCTGTTTATCAAAAAGTAAAACGGTAAGATCCATATTGCCTGCCCCTTGGCTTCTTCTGCATATTCTTTGTATTTCACCTTTTCTGTAACCCTCTTTCTTCTGACTCCACAGTCCAGTTTCAAGGAACCCTTTATGTGTGATTTCTACAAGATGTTTGAAGAGGAAACCTACACCACTGATGTTAAAAAGGTTTTTCTTAGAATTTTTTACTTGTAGTATAAGTTGTTTTGGGATTTTACATCACCGGGATACTAGTTTTAAAGGACATCTCTATCTGAAACAAAAAATGTGCAATGTGTGAGTGAGTTCTTGATGTTTTGATTTTTAATAAATTTGCTAAATTCTCCAAAAAAAAACGTTTTTCACGTTGTCATTATGGGGTATTGTGTGTAGAATTTTGAGGGGGAAAAATCCTTTTATTCCATTTTGGAATAAGGCTGTAACATAACAAAATGTGGGTGAATACTTTCCGGGTCACTGTACCTGCCCCCACCACCATCATAAGCATTGGTGATTTGCTATAACATTTTGGTATGGAGGCAGAACTGAGATGTATGTTCAGATTTACCTCGCCTCCACAGTAGCTCAGTGGCTTCATTTTGGCAATGCTATGAAATCTCTACCAAGAGATCTCTCCATTGTAACGCATAGAAGTTTAACACAAATTAGAGTCTTTCCCATGATCTCTAATACCTTTTTGCATAGCTTGTATTTCACACCTGGACAACCTGTGGCTTTCCAGGTGTTGTGAAACTACAATTCCCAGCATTCTTTAATGTCATATGCATAGCTGATACCTGACAAAGCATCCTGGGATATGCGGTTTCAGAACACCCGGAGAGCCACACATTGACCATTCCTAATGTATTTGATCAAGCCGGTTGTTAATTTAGGCTTTGCACACATTGGATATATCCTGTACTGATATACCGGTACTTATATTGTATTAGTATTCTAACACGGTTATTACTCTTACTGCCTAGTTCTTAAAGGAAATTTCATCTACTGAGAGTAAAGAGCCTAGTGGAATGAGCGAGTCGGTCATCCTGAAAGAAGGGTAAGACTTTAATGAGTGCGTTATTGCTGGTATCTGTAGCTGACAGCTCTTGCCCCTTGTTGCATGCTGCGAGACAATGACTCTGACCTTAGAGCCATTCTCTCATTGAAAACTGGAAGAGGGACAGCACTAAGCAGGCAGTGGCAATTGTTCATAAACAGTGCTCCGTGCCAGTATAGGCGTTCATAGTTCATTCGCCATTCTGTGCCTGATGGAGGAAGGGGGTCCCAATATACTTTTGCCCCTAGCTCCTTAACTGCTAATGGGGGCCCTATAGTGTTACATTCATTTGTGTATTCTCTGTTCTTAGAGAGATGTATAAACGCGCCCAGGGAAGAACTCGTATTGGGAAGAAAAATTTTAAGAAACGCTGGTTTTCACTAACCAGCCGAGAATTTGCCTACCGGAAACAAAAAGGTAATGGTCTCTATGAGGCAAAAATTTACCAAGTCTGGATATCAGAAGGCTTTAATGCTTTTTGTTGTATTTTATATCTATATATATATATATATTTATTTATAGTTCTCAAGTTGTTTTGTGACTGTAGTTCATCCTTATTCTTCCTCCATATCATATTTACCCTTACCTGCCACACTCTGTCTGCACACACAGGTCAGCTTCTTGGCAGAATCAGTGCCCTGTGTAATTATGTTAAGCCTCGTTAACCTGATATCTCTTCTCCTCAACAGATAAAGAGCCGGTATTCCGCATTGCCATTAAAAATATCCTGGCTGTTGAAAAGCTGGATGAAAGTGCCTTTAATAAGAATAATGTAAGTCCCTTAGCCTCCCAGTATCCACATTACTGCACACAATTTCACAGCCACCTGTTCTAAGCCATCTTTGGCATCCTTGCATTGCACAGTTGTTGGGTGATGCATCTATGTGCTTGGCTCATGTCCTCTTTTTGCCAGGTGTTTGTCATGTCTCTTGTATTCCTCCTTTATCCATTTTTATTTGTTTTGCAGATGTTCCAGGTGATTTATGGTGAGAAACCACTGTACATTCAGGCCAGCAACTGTGTAGAGGCCAGCGAATGGATAGAGGTGCTGAGTAGAGTGAGCAGGTGGAATCCTAGGAGGCTGAGCAAGTATCATCCCTCCGCTTTCATAAATGGGGCCTGGCTTTGCTGCAAGTCCTCCCCTGAGAGCTCAAATGGCTGCAGCTCTTGCACTGTGTAAGTGTAAAAGGATTTGTGCTGCATAATCCTAAACCTACTGATGACAAACTTTCATGACTACGTGATTACCTGTCTCAGACATGGCTAAAGCTGGCCACACACTATACAATGTCCCCTCTCCCAACATAACACTCTGATAACTGCATAATGACTAGACACTGCCAGATAATCGAGGCAGTCTTCCTACGGTCCTGTACTCATCCTTATAAGCTCAGCACAGCAGCTGTCGGCTCATTTATTCTGCCTTGTTCTGACAAATTGATCCTGGCTATACACTAATTATCCTGTAGTGTCTTTTGCTTGTTGCAATTTCTTTTTATTTTAATTGCCGTAATCACAATAAGATTGGAGTCATCATTCACCAAATGACTTTATTTCCCATAATCTATCTATATTTACAAAAGGTGTAGTTTAACCATTTATTTTGGACATTGTTTTGCTCCCAAGTTGAATCTGTAATAAAAGGAACTTGGAGCTCATGGTATAAAAGTTTCTGGCTTTCATCACAGTCATTAGAGGATCAGTGTCCCAGCAGCTGTGTGTCAGAGTGTTCTGTGCTGGGTACACTGCCTTCCTCTAAACATCTCTATCATGTCTTCACTTCACAGAGATGTTCCAGCTGATGTGGCATTAGATATAGATGGTGACCGGGAGTGTGAAAGGATCTATTCCCTGTTCAATGCCAGCATGCTTAAGCTGCAAAAGATGGAAGGTAACAAGTTCACAAAAGAAGCTTCTGATATGGATAATGTCTGAATGTGTCCATCTCTTCTACAAGCTGAAAAATACCTGCTTGCAGCAATTGTTTATTTGTTGAATATATATGACAACACTTGAGAAATGTAATGTTGCTCTGCCACTGGAGCCTTAATCAAAAATAAAGGCCCGGATTCACACTACTATTGCTTATACGTCCGTATTTAACAGATAGTTGCTACTGCGCATGCGTAGTAACTATGTCAAGTAATCTACGTATCGCTTTGTTACGTAGATTGCATATATGCATATCCGCAAGCGCAGTAGCAACTATCGCTTAAATAGGGGCCAAAAATGTTTGTCCGGTGCAACTACTTTAGGAACAGGTCGTAATTATTTTTCCAAGTCACTCATTTTATCTGATTTTATTGTATGTTTTCTTCTAGAGCTCTGTCACTTGTTGCTAAAGTTACAAATACAAAACATATTTTCCTAAATACCGCAACGTTTTCACACCTGTCCTCTGTGTGGACAAATTTAGGGGAATCTGTAGTTTTCTTTGTGGACTTCTAGCAATAGAGGCCTTAGAAACTGAAAATGCATAGGTACTGGAGCAAGGGATAATCAGGTACAAGTAAGGACCAGAGTCATTGAGTCATTGAGGTCCTGAGGCTGCATTGGACAGTTGGCCATGACCTGAACTAGTGGATATCATATACTGCAGCCAGTAGAGGGAGTCGTTTTAGAGACAAGTGATTCAGGGAGAGTTACTATGGGTCAGGGGTCCATTTGAAAAAATGTAAAAGTATACTACTGGTGTTCCACACCTCAGCCGACTATTCCTAGGTTAGAACACTTATTGCCCGTCTATATCTACTAAAAGGGTACCTTAGTGAGCCCAAATACAAGGAACACTAAACAGAATGTAATGCAAAAATTAAGGCGCCAGGTATCAGTATAAAGAGCTCAAATGTTCAAGATAACCTTAGATCAATGTCTCTTTTTCTTTTTGTCTTTCTCCTTTGATCCTTGTTCGCATTGACCATGTAAAATCATATGTAAAGAAAAGAGGAAAGAATATCTAGTGCAATACTGTCATATAAGGTAAGTGTATCACGCTGATATTCTACTCACAAATCGCATGTAACATCAACCTCTCTGATATCCTCTTCTCCTTGTTTCTTGTCCTGTATAGAAAACACAAAGCACGGCCAATTATTGATATTGCAATTATTAATATCCAGAAAGGTGAGTGCAATATCAATAATTGGAAGTATTAGACACTATCAATATTACACTACGGGAGTGGCTGTGTTTTGTGTTTTCTAT
>WWET01000505.1:159434-168412 GCA_011038615.1 Limnodynastes dumerilii
CCTGCCTTATTGTACATTATAATACATTGGAATTGCGTCATGATGACAGTACCTGAGGTGAGCTTGGTAAAAATGCATCAGTCTAGATGCGGTCCTTGGTTACAATGTAATATAATGTTTCTCTTATAACAACAATGAGCACCACTGTGACCAAAGGAGGGATACAGCCATAAGGGTGTTCAGAGTGGTTACTCGTTGCTATGAAAGGGACAACTTTTGATTTTGGCTGTGTGACCTTCGTCTAAGCAGCTATTGCATTTAGTGCAAACTGCAGATTCCTGTGTTGGTTGCCTGTATTGACAGCTACCTGCACTACCATTGTATCCAGTGACAATGGGCCTGATCCAGACCTACGATGGTACACTGAGCGGTCTAACACTCAGCGTACCATCGCTTCCCTCCCCCGACATTCCCCCTAGCCCCAGCGTATTAACAGTCGCTTACGCTGGCTGAAGGCTACCCTATCCTCAGCCGGTGTAAGCGACTGTTAATACGCTGGGACGGCGGCGTTGATACGTTAACGCCACCCTCCCTTATTACCCTCCCCCCGCCTACCTGCACTAACTTCAGTGTTACTACGCTGAAGCTACGGACGCTCGATCCACGATCAGGCGTTTACGCAGCTACACCGGCCAACATCTGCCCGGCACATGTGCAGATTGTCTTTTTAGACGGAGGTCTGGATCAGGCCCAATGAGTTGTGAAAAATGCTTTTGGCCTCTAGCATAGTGCACACGGATCAGTCATTTATGTTTTACCTGTTCCAGACAGATTAGGATGCTCTGCTCCCGCACCAGTCGTCATTACAGTAGGAATGGCTTCGTTAATACAGTCTCTTACCTTACCACTTGGAGCACTTTAGTAATCTGCTATGTCCAGATTACATGTGTCATTTTCTATGTTTGTTTTTTTATTTTTATTTCTTTTTTTAATATAAGATGCATAATGTATCAAGTTGTTTTCTTCGTTAAGATCAGTTCCATGATCAATGCTGTAATTTTCTTTAACTATTAAAAAAAATTGGCTAAACAAGATGTTTTATGATATGTTTAGAAGACCAAAGATGATTTATGAATCGTTCTGTATATATTTATTTTTTATGTCTTTCTTTCAGTGTGCAAAACAGGAGCTTTGCTTTGTCAGTATTAAAACAAAGGTACCGCTTTACCCTGTGTAATGTGTTAAGGAAGTCTGCTCTAATGATTATAAATTCTATGTTAAAAAAACTAAAATGAATTGAACTTTGTTACTCAAGGGGAAAGCGCTTTTTTGTGTTTTTGGTTGTTTTTTTTATGCAGCACACACAGCTGTTGTAACTGACCCCTGTTAAAGAACAATATGATATTAATTTTCCATGATCGTGTGTGTGTATGTATGTATGTGTGCACATGCACGCACACATGACACCTAGTGGTTCCTAGTTAATCTATTATCTCATTGTTTACAAATGATTGTGTAGAATCTAGGTGAATATACAATGGTGCACCCTGGGACTATCATTGTTTTAATCTCTTATGAATCTTTCTTGCCAGTGGCCTCCTTATTTCTGCTACATCTCCACCTATCATGCTGTTTAAATTAACAGTGTGGAGATGCTTAAACTGCAAGGTGACAATGACGCATCCTGCAAGGTGCAACTGAAGAACCTTTTGCTCTTCAGCGGTTATAGATGTGAGAGACCGTTCTGGTGAATGCAGCCACTGTGTCTGCAGTAACACACTTTCTAAACAAAGTGTGGAGTCTGCACAGATACAAAAGGAATATTTAAGGAATATTTAAGCCTTGTGCTAGTGCCTATAAAAGCTAATGCTACAGCAATATGTTTTTGTACCAATTACAAAGAGTGGAAAATCAGATTGCCGGGATATCGTTGACATATGATTCCAAGATGGATCTGCTAACTTATTTCTATATGAGCATAAAGTGCCAAATGTTGGCAGAGCTTATGATGTTTTGTAGTCCATCAACAATGTGTGAACATTTTGTTGAGACTCGGACATAAGATGGCCACACATCTATGGCGAGAGACCAATTTTCCCGAATGCTGTCAAAACTGGCCTTATCGGGATTGGTGCATGGTGGTCAGGAGGTAGCCCTGATTATAGGGCTGTGTGTGTCACTATAGGAATATCCCTGGCTATTGAAGCATTATATCAGGGACATGGTATAGTGTGTTGCCAGCTTAATGTCTATTTGCAGTATGGTAATGGAAGCACAGTCAGAGAATAGTACCAAAATAGCTGTTGAACTACAAGTTTCTTAATCCTCTCTGTACAACATAAACTATAAGCTTGTGTGGTCTATGAAAGACTTTTGTAATCATTTTTAGTGAAACAATAGAAAGCAATCTTTAAGCATCCAAAACAATCACTATGTGCATAAAAAAATAGTTCATGAATTTATTATGCATCTAATGCAGTGATGTGTCATGTCTTCATTACAGAAACTTAGGTTTGATATTAGCCCAATGGCGCTAGGAGGGTTAACAACTCCTGGCATCCTCAGAAAGGCGGCACCAGAGGCAGAGCTTGGCTGCTATTGTGTCCTCTGTCCCAGCTTGGTGCATGGGTGCTGCCTGTTCTCTGGGCTGACATGTTACTTGTTTTCTCACATTGCCTGCATGTGAAGCTGTATCCTCATCTCCCTGTGAAGTCTAGCTCTGTCTGTTAACCTTGAGAAATTGTGGAATTGTTTATTTTAATTTAAAATGGTTTTTATTTTTCTCATCCGAAGTATTTGATGTTTTTGTTTCTTTTTTTTTTTCTTTTGTAAACTACTGGTTGGAGAAAACTCTCCTAAATAAAGTTTGATAAAAATGAAAGTGTAGCAGATTGTTGTTATTAAGACCTTAAATTGATGGATAAAGTGACATCTGCCCTGGATTAAACATGTGACTCCCTAACTATCCTTATTTAAAGAGAAATTAGAGAAAGAAAAAAGTGTTTGAGGTTTTGTGAAGATACACAAACACATAACTACCATTTTCAAGATTAAACCCCAAGACACCTTGAAAAATACCATCTAGTTCCAGCTCTCTAATGTTACCAATGACCCTGATGACATTTATAATCACAAACTCTACACGTTATTAATACTAATGAGAAAACTATAAATATAGACAATCATAGTACGCGTCTCGATAAGGCTCTATTATTTTGGAGATGTGTTGGACCCATTCTGTTTCCCAGGCTCAGCACCAAGGACAAAACATTCAGACATAAACAAGGTGAGGAACTGAATTGATCTTCTTTTAGGACTATGACTGGAGACATAATGAAAAGGCAGATAATACCTCAACAATAGTTGTGAACTTTTTTGCATGGATGAGAGAGCAGCATTAAACCAGTGGTCTACTATTTAAATACACATTGAACACTTGTGATTTGGCTAAACAATTCTACTTATGTAATATGCCCAACATCATACAAGAACTCAATCAGACATCACTATATGGATTGTAACAGTGACCAGACAGCAGTGATCACATACACATCACAATGTAATTAGAGCAGGCCTTGTGTTCATTATGTTTACCACAATGGGAATATTTCATATACTTGCTGGCAGGACCATATGCAGAAGACACTGGTCCATACAGAGAGTATAGTGTCTGCAGCTACCTGGTCTGTTTCATTGCATTGGGCAACACATGTGTGCCCCCTGATGGTGTGCCTGTGTACAGCACCACAAATGGTAATCTCAAGTGGTTCTATTCTATACAGACAATTGTTTCTATTGAACAATTGTTTATATTTTAAGAGGTGGTCTTACCAAAAATCATGTGACTTGAAATCTGCTTGAATAGTTTGAACATTTCTATTCAAATGGCAATTTGACATTCAAATAATTCAGTCATCAAAATGATTCACCATGAGTACAATACCCAAGTTCTGAACTAAAAATCCTATTCTAGAAAATCATGTGTTATTGTTACTGAAAACACCATAGGGCAATGTATAAGGGCAAAAACTCTGCTCTATCAACACTTCTGCTAAGGGTCATGTCATGTCATTTATTACAATAATAATCTCATCTTTCGTCTTGAGAAAGTCCAGGTTTGGACAAATGCTATACCCCCCATTTTATAGAGAAACCATCTGCATCAATACTCTTGCCAGCATGTGTGTTTGAGCATTTTAGTAGAGGCGCGTTAGTGGGGACGCCCGCGTCTTGCCGTCTCTCTTTACCGGAGTCTGTGCAATCAGATGGTCATTTGCAAGCTTCCCCTTCTTTCTGTGCAGATTCCCTGTAGGACTAAGGTAATATTGGACTCTCATCTGTTGCTAGTTGGACATGTTACTCCGCTACTTATCTGGTAATTATAATGCATCCTAACACCTTTTCCGATGGTCCACATTTAATGCTTCACTAACCATTTTAAATATTCTAGCACCTCTCCAATCACCTTATAATAAGGATCTACGCTATCTTTTTAGTTCAATTCAAGTGGATATAGTAACCTCATTCCAAGCAACGGACATCTTTAGCTTTTACAATTTGGCAACAGTGGCACTCTTCATATGTGACATTAGAACTCTATTTATGCCTCTGCACTATAAGGAGAATGAATTGATTCTTATTATAAATATATGAATTGCTGCTATTCTATATTTTTCAGTGGATGTGGGTATAAGCTGTTATTAATTTCACTTTAAGGAGTATGTATTGATCCTAATTATAAATATATGAATTGCTGCTACTATATATTACAGTGGTTGTGGGTATTAGCTGTTATTAATTGTGGTTGAGAACCTTGATGTTTTATTCATACTTTATTATTATTATTATTATTATTATTATTATTATTATTATTTTTTCTATTTAATGTTCCTTTCATCTTGATAAATTAGCGCTCAACCGAGTTTCTGAATTAAATTCCTTCTACCAAACTTTGGACAACTAATACTTGGTGCTTCAAACAGTTGTTGGTTTGTCTGTCCATTGACTTCAGATTCTCATTCTTATACCCAAGGGCGTAACTATAGGGGGTGCAATTGGTATGGGGCCTGGAGGCTTAGGGGGCCTGGCAATCACCCTCACCACACCTCTATTGAAGTTGCCTGATTCTTAGGTAGCGCTGTGGAATCGGTCTCTGCAGTGCTGCAACAGAGGGTCACAGTTGATGGAAAGCCTGAGACTCCACAGCGCTCCTGAAGCTGATTAAAAAACATCAGCTCCAGCTCGTCTGTCATTCTTTGCAGTGTTACTGACGTGATGGCGTCAGTCGGCTTAATCCAGACTTAAGAGTGCTTTGCATGCATACCTAAGTTACACACTACTAAGTATAATGCAATTCCCCGGTCACTCCCCTCTCACATAGGTAACTTATCTGACTTACATGTTCAGAGTCCTACCTTGACTTTTCCTTGTGTGTCTCTGGTGATACGTAAGTAGGCAGCGAACTTAAGGGTAGGAGAAGACAGAGGTATCACCAATAGTTATGGTGATGGAGGGGTGGGAGGAAATCCTAGGGGGAGGAAAATAAGGCTTTCTATTTTGTCCATAACTCAACCCATACTGTACAATGTAAATGCCTCCCTCCACCCACATGCATATATTCGGCTTGCTTAGAAATGTCACACCCTATCATGCTGTATTTATGCATGCTGTGTGCGTAACTTGGCTGTCATTATTAAGTCTGGATCAGGCCCAGTTTCTTTGCAGAGAAAATAAAGGACTCACCAGACGCCATTTCAGGACTCGGGAAGCCACCGGCTGCTTACTGTAGCTGTACTTATAAATATATTGCGGAGACCTGAGTTGGGGCCTCGTCAGAATTCTGCTATGGGGCCTACAAAGTTCTAGTCATGCTTCTACCCTCCTTATGCCAGCGTCAACATCTCTCATGATGCTACCTTCAAGAACACTTTGGCTCCGTTCATCTTATTCTACCCCTTTTCTTCCCACCCAATTCAGCTTTGTCCTTCAGTGCCAGAGCAGGGGTTCTCTGCTGATAGTAATCAACATGTTCAAAGCATGGACATTCTGCACTGTAAAGAATAATAAGGTATGGACCATATCCAGATTTAAGAGAGATTTCCACATGCACAGGGCCGTACAAAATACAGTACAGACATACAGGGCAGCGATTGATAGCATAATACATACATAATAAGATTTCAAAATAAATATAAAAATATTACAAAATACAAAAAATACAATAAAGTAATGCAAACACAGTCAACAAGGCAGATCAAGGAGGAGGGGTTAGAGTCCAGTGAGAGATTGAGAGGGAGGCACCAGGTGGAGACGGGGTAAAAGAGTAGCAGGGGGGGGAGAGTATGAAGTGAGAAGGGAGTGGTTGTGGAGGAACCAACACTAGGATGGAGGGCCCTGCTCACGTGAGCTAACACACTAAGTGGGAGAGAACTTACAAAAGAAACATGAGGGGGAAGGAAGTCGACCGCTGGTGTGAGCGGAGGAGAGAGGGAAGGAAGGAGAAGAAGGGATAGATGTAGGATACAGTGAGGATGTTAAGTGTAGGAGAGGTAGGCTAGCTTGAACAAGGTGCATTTTGAGAGAGTGCTTGAAGACCTGCAATGTGGAGGAGAGTCGGACTGAGGAAGGGAGGACATTCCAGTGCAGAGTTGCAGCATGGTAGAAGTCCTGGACATGGGTGTGAGATGTGGTGATCAGCAGGCAGATGAGACAGCGATGGATAGCAGATCGGAGAGGGTGAGAAGGGGTGTGCATGGAGATGAGGGAAGAGGGGTAAAGAACAGTGGATGAGGAGTTGGCCTTAAAGGTGAGGATAAGTAGTTGATGTGTGCAATGTTACGTAGGTGGAAACGGCAAGAATGAGAGAGGGCACAGATGTGAGGTATAAAGGAAAGTGAGGGGTCAAGGATGACATCTAGGCAGCGAAATTAAGGGGAGGAGAAGACAGGTATCACCAATGGTTATGGTGATGGAGAGGTGGAAGGAAATACTAGGGGGAGCAAAAACAAGGCTTTCCGTTTTGTCCATATTCAGCTTGAGGAAGCATTTGGCCATCCATGTGTATAGGGACGCAAGGCACTCGGAAATCTTAGACCAGTGGAAACCTGTCCTCAAGGCTCCCCAACAGTACATGTTTTCCAGATCTCCTTGCTGGAGCACAGGTGTGTTCATTATTGACTGTTTAAAAGATTAACAGATGGTATAATTATGTACCTTGTTCTGTAGGGAGATCTGAAAAACATGCACTGTTGGGGAGCTTTGAGGACTGGTTTGGAAACCTATGTCTTAGACAGAAGAGATGGGTTGAGGTCAGGGGAGGAGAGGTAAATTTGGGTGTTCTCAGCATAGAGGTGGTAGTTGAAATCAAAGGTGCTGATGAGGTTACCCAGTGACAGAGCACTGGCGGACAGGAACAGCAAGCAAAGGGGGGAGGATGAGCTAGGGGCGGATACAGAGAAGGTGCGGTCAGAGATATAGGAGGAAACCCAGTAGAGAGCGGAAGGTTTGAAGCGGAAGAGGATATTCAATGTGACAAAAGCAGCTGACATATCAAGAAGGATGAGGATGGAGGAGTGGCCATTGGATTTGGCAGATAACAGATCATTGGTCAGTTTGGTAAGGGCAGTCTCAGTGGAATGGAGGGGCTGGAAACATGAGGGATGTCCAGGCTCAAGGAGTTTGGAGTTAACTAACGCTCTTATGTACCCTGTCTAACCCTTCCCATACTGTACAACTTAAATGCCTCCCCTGCCCACAATATGAACAGGGCTGTCACGCCCTACCGAATAGAACTCCGAACATATGGTATTGCACATGCAGAGTGCACTCACAAAGACCAACTTACACACATTCCTTGTGTTATTTTGTTGGCATTATATTAGCTATGGATACAGTCCAATATCATTATAGCTGTATATGCTATATTATATATATCTTTATTAATTGATCACAGGATGTATAACAGAGTTGCCAACTCACGAAATTCGGGCAGTTCTCCCGGTATCCCGAGAGAGCTGGAAAATCTGCCGCAGGGGACTTGAGGCTGTGGTTTCATGCTCACCACAGCCTTAATTCCTGCCCCCTCCCTAGAAACACTACTATTCTTAGTGTTACTAGGAGCAGGACAGGACTTAATGATGCAATATGTGTCATTAGGCCCTGCTCCCATCTCTAGTAATACTAAGAAAAGAGGCGTTTCGGGTCATTAAGCTCCACCTTCTTACAGGCATCTATGGCTTTGCTCTGGGATCTCCCAATGGGAAGCTTTTAAAAGTCGTCAACCCTGATGTATAATAGCAACAAAGATTAACTATGACTGATTTCAGACCTCTACTTTTGCTATGCTTAGAGCTCCAAAGCCAGATCTTTGCTGTATCCAAACTCCTGCCCGTGCAAGGAGAGGCCACGACAGCAGGAGCCTACTTTAATATTTCCACACCAC
This sequence comes from Limnodynastes dumerilii, assembly GCA_011038615.1. Classification (NCBI taxonomy): domain Eukaryota; kingdom Metazoa; phylum Chordata; class Amphibia; order Anura; family Limnodynastidae; genus Limnodynastes; species Limnodynastes dumerilii. The sequence continues at coordinate 167,815 of WWET01000505.1, forward strand.
CCCCATTTACATCAGGGACAGTTCAGAGGTCTGTATAGTGGGTAAAGGCTGAAACACACCCTTACTATACTGTTTAAATACCTCACTCCTCCCACATAGTGTTTGTGCTGTACATTTCCTAAGTTACAAACAAACTCAGAAAGGAATACAGATTATATTCCATAAGTGGAGCAAAACATTAAAAGTAAATATGTCACACTGCAACAAGTGCTCCAATTCCAATGCCAAAGTCCACCAAAGGGAAGTGATATAGAGAACAAATAACACAGAGCACCAGACTCCTTTGCCCTGACCAGATTCAGAACTCAAGTGTTCCGTATGTACGGGGGCTGTAACTACGCACGGAAATGTGCCGTGAATTGCCTTGTCAGTGCCCTCTCGTGCGGAGTTATGGACACTTACGTGCACAGATGTTAAATGCAAGGGGACTTATGCAATCGGTTTGTGTAAGTCCCCTTGCGGTCTTAGCTGGGAATCCGGCCCATAGACACCAGACTGTAAGAAGAGTTGGTTTTACTTGCAGCCTGACCCTAACCCTCCCTCCCCTGCAGCCTGACCCTAACCCTCCCTCCACTGCAGCCTGACCCTAACCCTCCCT
>WWET01000505.1:175242-189050 GCA_011038615.1 Limnodynastes dumerilii
TCAGCAGGCATGTAAATTAAAGAAATGGGGTAACAAAGTATGTTATGTCTTCCTACATGATATATGTGTCCTATAAAGAAAACAGAATAGTGTCTTCACTATTATTCATAAATGAAAAACAAACATTTTATATAAATAATGAAATACAAATGCTCCAACGTGTCATAAATTCTTTGGAAATTGTCTTTTTAATACATAAAAATGATAAATAAATGCAAAATCTTAGTAGCCACAACCTGGCATAATAATGAAGAGATGCCAATGAATGAGCTTATCACATGGAGAAGATAATGCATAAATAGCCAATCATAATTAGTTATTCATTAGTTATCTTATTAGGTCGCTTCTCCTGGGCACCTGCAACACTTACATTTTTTCACCTATTTTTAGCTTTCCCATCCCGTTATGCTTTTTCAGGCATGTAAGTGTAGAGAAGTATTTTCGAACCTATTGGCAATATGGAAATATAAAAGAGTAAAATCAGCCCCATCTACTATATATATATATATATATATATATATATATATATATACACACACACCACATATCAAAAATGGAGGCAGCTACGAATCAGTTTATAAAGTAATATATATGACCGGTGCACAAGGCAAGGGGAATTGCTAGAGTGCCAGGCATTGTCTTGTTTTTTGTATTTATATATATATATTGCATTCTTCATTCTCCACAAAAAAAGCTATTCTTTCTGTAATCCGTTTCTTCATTAAAAATGAATGATTTAAAAAAATAAATAAATAAATAAATATAGAGATTTCATGGCTTTATGAACTCATGTGCAACGCTTTATGATAGAGGTCTGGATATTGGAACGGATCCCGCATGCTTTCCGTATGTGCAGGAGTAGGTCCGTCCGACATAGAGAGGGGAATGAATGCCCCCTGTCACTCCCCTCTCTTGTGCGGCTTTATGGCAGCTTACACTGCCATAATCCTGCCTTAAGTAAAGCATGCAGATCAGCGCTCCATACGACCGCTGATCCGCACGTATGTGGGAGCCCCCTTCCACACTGTACAATTACCATGCTTCTCCCCACCCACTTTAGCGGGAGGAGGGGAAGCACATCCCATTTCCTAGGAAATGACCTCAGACGGAAATCAGTTCCGTACAATGCTAGGCACGCTATTGTACATGCGCCCTCCAATCAAATCAGGCCACTTACGTGCTTTGCATGCGTAAGTGACCTAACGAAAGCAAGTCTGGATATTTAAACTGGCAGGACTGAATTATACAATATTGCACATAACCGCTTTAGCTTGTTAAGCATTTGCTATTGACTTGCAATTACAGTCTCATTACCAGCAATGGGTGGTTTATCCATCTGTAATAATCATGATAAAATTTTTATAAATATTTAACGGTGGAATCAGCTCATTTATACGTTGTAGATAATAAAATATCTGATGAATATCTAACACCTAATTCTAACCCACAGACTTGTGTATCGGGACATTGATTACTCTTATAGCTGATAATTTAACCAGCCAGATTTAGGAATTAATATGATACTGTTATGTGGGGATAATATAGTTTAATGAAAATAAATGTTAATATTTAATTTAATTAAAGTGTGTTGATTTTATGCATAGTCTAATTATTTGTATGATCTAACACAATTTTTAAAGCCACTTGGCACTTAGATGTTGGTTTATATTGTATAACATATGTTTTATAATTGTCTATTTACTGGGGTAACAGTAGCCCTTTACTTAAGCTATATTGCCATATGTTATTGCTTTATTAGTAATTTATTTATTTGTGTATTTGAGACACCTTAATAATTAGATAATTCTGTTACCTACTTGGAAGTATCTGTTTAGCTAGTAAAAAGCAGTTTATGTAATTTATTGAACATTAATATATAAAGACAGCTATAGAAGTGTGTGTCTGCTGAACAATATTCCTAAAACTGAATGAGTTCTTTCTTTCAATACTCTCCCAGTGGAAATATATATTATATATGGGTAAATGATTTATTTTCACAAAACATGTGAGAGGAGGAGCATGCTTTTTTTATCGGGAGACGCTTTGCAGTTACATACTTCATCACAAATCAGGGTTACAGGAATTCCATGGTACCCCTTAGACTCTCGAGAAACTATGCTTTCCTTTCATATGATAGTTGTCTTCTATGGTGCCATTGTGCAATGGTATCAACAGGGTTCTCAGCCATTATAAATTTGGGCATAGGAAGGATTGAACCATTACAGAAGGGGTGACTGCAGCCTTTATAATGGTACTTGATTGTCTTTTAGGTGACTGTGGACAGTGCTATAAACACTATTGATGTGAGAGTGGATGGAGAAATTGTTGTGATGTTGATGCATCACGTGAACAATGAACTTGGGTCCCAGATCGATTCAACACTACGCATTATCCTTGGGGATCTTCCTGTGGACAGCCATGTGAAGCTTCTCAGGCCGGTACTCATCCCACCAGACCCTTACACTGCCATCTTACTATCTATAACCCATATGATGTATACTAGAATTATTGCTGTGTTATAATTAGGATTGTGTAAGTGATCTAAGCTGTGTTGTCTCTTCTCAGTTGCATCCTGCTCTAGATGGGTGTATGAAGAACTGGGCCTGGGTGAAAAAGAATACACAAGCCCTGGATAATGCAATGGAGATAAACGAAAACCGCAGGTGCTTTAACAATGAGCAGCCGGGTGCCTTCTTTCCTGTCCATGGCTTTGCCATCTTCAAACCTTCCTGTAAGTTTTCATTCTGAGAGCCTGGAAATAATAAACCGGAACAGATGCTGGTTATTACATAGGACCATGGGCTCTATTTACAAAGTATTAAACACTTTATTTTGATGCGATAATGCCAATATTCATGTCAAATCAGACATTACCACATCACAATGAAGTGATTTATATTTACAAAGCATTGATCGCCATCGAAAACTGCTGTTTGGCTCCCTTCAGCAAAACAAGTTATATTCTATATTATGTCTTCTTTTTTATGCATACGGAATGTGCATATTACATCACTACCTTTAATGTTATAGCAATTACTCTTACAAACACTGCTTAGTGTGATTCTTCTGTGGCTGGATACTATTAGTAATATTTCTTGATTGTCTGCTACTTACAGTGTTTCTATCAAAGGACAATGAACCCTGGAGTCTGTCAATAAAAATCTCATTCCAAGTACTAGAGAAGGGTGGGCTTGTGCTGGGATTGTATGGAGCAGAGAATGTCACCGCATTATCCATGGTCTTGGATTGGGAGAAACAGGTAGAAGATATCTCTTTTATTTCGTTTTTTTTTAACATTTCTTCAACACCATTCAGGGATTGCATCCTCCTCTACATTTATTCCACATGCTATTCATATGCTCTGTTTGTCCTTTAGGTTCTAAAAGTCTCTGTATTGGGAAAATTGGAACATTCTTTGAAGTTGCCACAGGGCATGTGTCTTAGGGACTGGCATACTGTGGACCTTCTGATACAGTCCCATCAGGTTGTCCTAAGCACGTTGGAGTCTGCATCCTCCATGGACATCATTCCTGCAGATGTCAAGTCTTTGGAAGATATGTGGCTAGATCCTGATGCTTACATTTCTGTTGGTGGAAATTCAGGTAAATTGTTCAACCAGTGTTTCTTATTTTAAACCACAAACAAGCCCCCGATTCTTTCTAACAAATTCAGTAATATTTACTATTACCAATAAAAACAAATGAATGATCCTCATCATTTAGGATACAGCACAGGCTGAGAGCCCAGATCAGTTGTGTACAGCAGGTGTGCCAAAAGATGGTAGTCACATTCCTGGTGCAACAAATCCCAACAAGGAAATAATAGCGACACTCTCAGAACAGCTACATGTAAAATCCCGACACACAAAAATCCTGACTAGGAAATAATACCGACACATAAAAATCCCAGACTAGGAAAAAGTACTGATTACAGTTCCCTCTGAAACAGGGGATGGGGGGGTTCCGCTGCACAAATTCACCCCAGTCCTCCTTCTGGCATGTCTGTGATTACAGGGGGCATGTATTAAATAAGTATCAATACATGCCCTACGTACCCCCAGCATGCCAGAGGCAACAGCGGTTGGTGAATTGGTTCAGAGTGTCCCCCCCCTGCTTCTTACTCTCTCTGGTTCCCAGTAATTTACAGCACTCTCTCTGGGAACCAGAGAGAGTAAGAAGCAGGGGGGTTGCTCTGTACCAATTCACCCAGAACTCCTTTTTCTGGCACGGTTGAGAATACAAGGGGGATGTAATGCCCTGTTTCCCCAGCCATTCCAAAAGTTGTTTGTTGTGTAAATTGGCATGCCAGAAAAAAGAAACGCTGAGTGAATTAGGGCAGGATGGGCACCCAGCTCTCCTTTTTCACTCAACACTTCTTTTTCTGGCATGTCAATTCACCCAGAGCTGCTACTTATGGCATGGCATTACATGCCCTTTTTATCCCAAGCCATGCCAGGAAAAGGGGTGCTGGGTGAATTGTTATAGAACAATCCCCCTGCTTTGATTTGGAGAGAGTGATGTGGACTGGAACTAGTATTATTTCCTAGTGGGGCTATTGTTTGTAGGGATTTTTGTTTGTTGGTTTTATTTGCTAGTCGGGATTCTTTTTAACTTGTAGGGATTTTTGTTTGTTGGTGTTTTTTCCTAGATGGGATTTTTTTACGCTTGTAGGGATTTTTGGTTGTTGGTATTATTCCCTTATCTGAATTCTTTTTAATTTGTAGGTATTTTTGTTTGTTAGTATTATTCCCTTGTCTAGATTTTTTTTTTAGCTTGTAGGGATTTTTGTTTGTTAGTATTATTTCCTTGTCTGGATTTTGGTGTCAGGGTTTTTTTTAGTCAGGATTTGTTTTGCCAGGAATTAGAACCCAACCTGCATCAAGTGCTATGTGTATCCTACAGTGAAGTTCCTTCCTGCTTTATGACATATCTGACCCTTCCTTTTCTTTATGCCTCTTCCTCCAATGTTCTTATTAATAAAGAATATGAAGGCTGTTTTATGGAAAAAAGGAATACTTTTGATGACTGATTATGATAATGATTATTGAGTTTGTCAGGTTTATTCTTAGATAATTTGTTTTACTACAGGGATGAATGGTAATATGCAGCTCATTTGATTCCAGAAAAAAATGTTCTATATATCTATATAGAGAAAGAGAAGGAGGATGAGAGAGGGAGTAGAAACTAAAGTTCTACAAGTATATCAGTATATGTATGTCCAGTAAATTTATTTTCTTTCTCCTTCTTCTTTCCTCCAGAGCACAATGAATCTGGGTTCTCTGGTTGCCTGAAGATAACACTGCAAGGCACTGCTGTTCAATTGGACTCCGCCCACTATGTGCATCCCTATGTCCGTCGTCATAGTTGCCCATTGATCATATAATGGAGATTGCATATTCTTCTTGTGTGAAGGCTTTGTGTTACATTTATTATAGTTTAGTGCTGTTGCTGGTCGTTATATTGACCAGACAATTTTGAGGTATTTAGGTGTCCTTTTGAAGCACTTGAGCATTCAGAGATTGAATGCACTTGAGCTTCTAAATTTTAGTCCTTTTAAGGTGATGATTTGTTGAGCTATAGTACTCATATCTAACCTACTAACAGTCCTCCAGGAATGCTCAACCCTAGGCCAGATAACCGGTAAAGGTAACATTTGTTTAGGGTATCTAACCTACTAACAGTATTCTAGGAATGCCAAAAAACCTGTAAGTAATAGAGAAGTCAGGGCCAGATTAACAATGGGGCTAATGGGACTGCAATCCCAGGCCTCCATCTGAAAATAGGCCCCCATATGCTGCAGATATGCTGCAGATCTCCAGGCCTCCCACTGCAGTGCATAAGGATGAATGTCTGACTTTCTGACATTCTCCTCCAAAGCATACTATATAATGTGGGCCTTTGATAATTTTCGGCCCCAGGCCCACATGGCCCTCAATCCGGCCCTAAGAAATGCTCAACCCTAGGCCAGATAATCAGTGGAGGTAACATTTGTCTTGGGTATTTTAAGGCTGAATTGCAGTTTATGACTTTGATGTCAAATGTATACAACCAATTTGCTGGTAGTTTTCCTTTATTTAGCCCTAGAATAATTATACTGTATAATGGCATAAATTGATAGTAAATTACCACAAAACAAAGAGTAGCATATGGTGGGCAGTGAGGGATTTGTTTTTTGTTTTTTAATATATATATTCATATTTCTGTTTGGAAATTTATGACATCTTATATTTTTATATCTTATATATTTCACTATTGCAAATATGTCGAACTTAATAACATCCACAGATATCAGAGACATTAAAAACGGAATACTGGTGTTTTACGGTTATGTGAACTTGATGATGAATAAAAACTTTATTTACATCCAAGGGATGAATATAAGTGTTTACTAGTGTGACTGCTTCTTTAGCCTCACAAGCATTATACATTTATTTATATTATCCAAAAATTGTTTGTCTGGGTTGAATTATTTTATTGTAATAATATGAAAACTTATATATTACATAATAATGTCCTAGTGTATCAATACCATGACCTCCCTTTCTAGTGATAGCTTCTTGAAGATCAGCATGGTAAAAAAAAACAGGTTACTATGGACAAAATGGTACACGTGATAGTGCTGTTTACTGACTTCTCAGATTAGTGAATAGTATTGGCTAGCTAACCTGAGATGTCATAGAAAATAAGAGGAAAACGGGTGGAAAGTTACACTTGTTTTAAGAAGAGGGGGAAAATACAATTCATATTGTACTTCTTAAGAAGGAAAATACGAACGGGACGTTAGGGAAGCCCTACAGCACGCTTAGGTTCTTAAAAAAAAAAAAAAAAAAAAAGGGGCAGGTGGCGTGGGAGGAAGCGTAAGGTTAGAAGCAGGTAAATGCTTATCCACACCTACTTAAAGCTTTCTTAAGTGTGAATACAATCCTATGTCTGTAATAGGGGTTCTAGTTCCTTGCCTCTTCTTTTGGCTGTTTACATTACCAAAGAAATGCATATCTGCATATAAGAAACCAATATCTTCGGGTACACATGGCCTCTAGTGAACCTTATAGCCTTGCAACAGGTATGAGAAAGTTACACCTGGGCAAAACAATTTAGGGGTAGTCAAATAAATGTTATTCTTTGCTTGCAGGAGAATTCTTTTCTTTTGTTATTGAACACATACATTTTTTATTTAGACTAGGAAACATCCCGCTCATCTCTGCTACTGCTTACAACAGATGAAATGTACATCATCTCCTGCAATATAACATGGTGTTGCCAACGTTTAGCTTTCCTCCTGATTTCCTCTTATTTTCAGAATCTAGATCCAGTACAATAATATTAATTACTTTTTTAAAGACTTTTTAGAAATTTGTGAATGTCCATTTAAATTCAGGTTTCATTGCATCACATTATCCTACCATTGCCACACATGACTGCTTAGGAATAGAGTATTACTATGCTCCCACAGCAAAGATATTTGCCTTGTGATGGTGAAACCTCCTAAGCTGCCTTCTTCATTTCTTAATTTCTTTACCACGCTTGATCCCACTATTTATATTCATTTATTAGTGTGAATGTATCCTGTATGATTAGACATCTATACACAGTATTATTCAGAGGACGGCAGGAGTGGCTATGAACACGCCCAGCAGTCTATGAATAGAGGAATGTTGTTGAACTCTTGTTGGGATGTTTGTAGATACCATAGAAACAACAATTTGACACCAGAGTCTGCCTGCACTTCCCAGATCTCTCCCCTTTTACCAGGTACTAAAAATTCTGACATAATCAGTCTGTCTGTCCATTTAGCTATCTATCTTTTACATATCTTGTGAGAACAAGCATGTATCACTAAATGAACTTTATTTAATTTTCCTTGTGCAACAAATGTTAAGTACAGACCACCTTTTGTACAGGTGTTCCCAGAAGAATACAACAGTCCACATACAACATATACAGAAGGTATAGGAACTTAGCTTTGCTATCAGGACAGCATAAAAATTAGTGGTAGACCTAGAGGCTGTGCAGTCCGTATGTCCCATTGCTGGGGAAGCTTACACAAAACTCCCTTGTTCTGTCAGACCCTAATATACTGTAATACTCTTTAGAATTGAAGCTGGAGGTTGCCTATGCCTGACCCCCATCATGCATCTTCATACGTGATGCTAAATTATGAAAGCACATTAGGTGTTAAGTGCAATAAAACAGCAAAGCAGGTGGTATGCCAGGCTAGAAAGTAGCCTTTAACTGTTAACTGTACTGTGATTTACCTATATAAATCACCTGCTTCTTATTACGGTCTTTTAAGAAATGACTTAGTGATAATTTATGCAAATGACTTAGTAGGTCATTTATGCAATCGATGTACCATTTAGACTGCATGCATTCTTTTAGGAAATAAGAAAGAGACAAGGCAGCCTCTAGGAGGTATTAATAAGAGTGGGAGGGGGAGGTATGGAAAGTTGCTGTGGAGGGTGGGGTAGGGAAAATCCCATTAATATTCTCCTTCTTAATAAGGAAAATAGGAACGGGAAGTTAGGGAAGCCCTAGGGCACTCTTTAATATAAGGCGGAGGTAGCGTTGGAGGGAACTTTAAGTTAGGTGCAGATACATGCTTATCCACACCTACCTAAAGCTTTCTTGTGAATAAATACAATCCTATGTCTGTAAAATGTGTTCTAGTTCCTTGCATTTTATTTTGGCTGCTTACATTATCAAAGGAATGCATATCTGCATATAAGAAACCAACAAGAACCTTATAACCAAATTCTTCTATCAGGTATGGGATAGAAGAGACTGCTATTTTTCCCTATATAGTTTCCCAATAGTCTTCATCTGGAGGTTTACATTCTTTCCCACTCTAACAGGCAAGTTCTAGGACCCAAATTTCTAGATTTTCCTCCAAGGAGAAGATATTCCCATTGATGGTTGTACCAAATTCAGTCTATTTGCCAGTTGAGTTTAACATCGTTGTTTGATAAAATATTGGGGCGTTAGTTGCCATATAGATCTATATCTAAGAGTCCTCCCTCTTTGTGGATCCCTAAAATTCTTTGAGAGCTTCTCTACACCAGGAGGCTCCACCCAGGATTGGCCAAAGAGGACATGTAAGTGGAGGACCAAGAGACAGGCACATTTCTTGTAACTGGCCACTGGGAAGCTGTTCGGGATGCGCATTTGTTATTTTTAGATTAAGTTAATGCCATTTTTATGCACCAAGCTATAAATAGCCATTATTACATGTATACATTGATAAACCTGTCTAGTAAAAAATCATCCATCAAAATTATTCTCTGTTGTTCACTTATATATTTGCTTTCTGCTTACTTATGCCAGACCACAGAAAAACCTGAACATTCTTGGAAATATAAATTTCCTCTTTCCTAGAAATATGCCACAGACTAATAAAAACGTTATACTCACAGGCTTGTGTCTATGATTAGAGGCTATGGACTGGATTGTGATGTCCTTGTGCTTACTCCATGCATGGAGGTTTGGCAGTCCGTACAGAAGACCCTCCCCTTTCTTGTGCGGACTTAAGCTCTGTGGTCCGTACGACCGCTGATCCACGTGCAAGTTTAAGTTCCGTACACCGGTTTTGTATGCTTGGAGATTAGTTGTGGGACATCTGGCATATGTAGGCGCATTGTCAGCTATTCAGCCGAATTCCACAAGCAGCTTGATTTGATTCTGGTCCCATGTCCTCATGTGCTTAAACAGGGAATCACAGCCTAATCTGCTTAAAGTGACCTAATTCTTCATTGTAAACCATTGTATGGTTGCCCACCACTACCATAGATGCTCCTTGGGGACAGGTTTGAGAATGACAACATAGTATATTGTGAGTAATTGATGCAAATTTGGCCAGTTGCAGAGAAGCTATAGATGAAATGCCTGCAAAAAGCAAGAAGAAGGGAAAAAGGGCAGGAGTCAAAATAATAGATACATCGGTACTGAAGAAATTTATGAAAACCTATGAGAAACACTGTGTTCAATGCCAGTCCTCCACCAGCCCCACCATCACACGTGCCCTCAAAAAATGCATCCAAAATAGCAACCCCTACCTCAAGGTAAGACTGAGCTTAATAAATACATAAATCTAAATCCTTCCTATGTTTATTAACGTGTCGCATTGTTATACAAAAACATCCATAGTTCCATAATATGGGTCACAGGCCCGAAAGGTTAAGAACTTCAGGCCCGATTCTGGGTTAAGTACGAGAGTGGAATTACATACAGCGCACAACCTTCTTACAACATAATGGTTAACGTACGTAACGTACGCCGGCTGTTACGTAAAAGGGTCTGCCCCCCTTTTACGACAGTCATATCTCCACCGTGAAAGCGGAGACTGACATGTTAATGAGGGGATGGGGCAAAGGAAGCCCCGTTACAACCTGGTCTGCGGCCGTACGTAAAAGTTACGTGTCCATATTTACTACTTTTAGCAGGGAGTGCAGAGGGCATGCACTATCCGCTACGACTACGGCCGTAATGACCTTGCGTGCCCGTAAGTTGTGTGTAGCTCAGGATCCGGCCCTTCATTACCAAGTTATAATTAATGTTTTGTTTTAGATTTTTATTAACGTGCCGTCATTGTAATATGGAAATGAAATGTGCAGGTTTAGCAATAGTATTTTCTTTTTAAAGTATAATACTGGACACTGTATTCCTGCAGATTATCCTGTCCTGTTTTGAAAGCTCCTCAGATACTTCCTCTCCGGTTTTATTGCGACCATTGTTGATGACCATCCGGGATGAAAGATACATGCTCGGGACAGACTTGTGCATATGGGGGATCCCACTCAGTAACCAAGATGTTGCCAGTCTTGTAAGTTTGACTATAAAAACACAAGCATACATAATAACAAGTTTTAAAACCCATGGTTTATGGGTTGTCCTGTGCAGTTTGGTACAACCTAAGCAACTTACTAACTTGCTACAGGTTTCTGCCAGTCAGGACAAACACAAACACGTTGTCGCTTCTGAGCAATGCAACAACACAGGGATGGGAGGGAGGTCTTTTGCAGATGGGAAAGAGAACCTCCTCCAAGAAACTGGGCCCTTTTATTTGGACATGGTGGAAGAGGGGCGCATCCTTCCTCACCACCCAGACTTCTCTAAGGGACTACACCCACAGAGCACACCGACAACCTTCCTTGGCTTTAATTAACCATCACTACCCCAATTACTACAAGTAAAAGTAAATTGATGAAAGGCAATGGTGCCATGAGATTAGCACTTTGTAAACTCCTGCTTTTACCTTTGCCTATGGACACAAAGGGCCTGATCCAGACCTACGCTGGGCGGCGGTAATACGCTGGGCGTAAGCGTAAGATCTGCTGAAATGCCGATCTGCGCAAGCGCCAACCAGATTTGGCCGGCACTACTATGGAAACGCCAGATCTAGGATCAGCGCAGTAACAGCTGACGGGGTGTCCCTCGCCATTACTGCGCAAATGTTAGTGTAGGTAGGCGGGGGGAGGTAGTTTAATGAGGGAGGGAGGGTTTTTTTTAGTTAAAATGCTCCTGTCCAAGCGTATTTTCCCTCGCTTAGGCCAGCTGAAGTTAGGGTAGCCTTCAGCCAGCATAAGCAAGGGAAAATACACTCTGATAGGGGGAGTGTCGGGGGGAGTGCACGCCGATACGCTGTGCTTTACTAAACACAGCGCATTGGCGTAGGTCTGGATCAGGCCCAAAGTCTCACAATGAGGACACAAGCAGGGACACTGCCAGAGGGGACAGCACCCGAAGTTCAGTGCTTGTATTGTCTCCGGTACTTCCGCCACTGATCCGACCCATGATTCTCTTTCATCATACCATCTACCATCACCGGAATGCCGCTATGCAATGACCACAGAGAAAGCAAGTACCAAACAACAATAAGTTCTGCCCAGCTGCATATTAAATGTAAACATTTAATATGAGAGAGCCAGAAATTGCATTTAGATATGGGATCTTTTATACGCCCTTTGTTTAAAATTTTTAATGGTTCATTTGTATAAAACAATTGGGATTTTTTGGCACATATGGACTTTTTCCTTGCAGGCCATATTGCTGGAGTTAAGTGGGAGAACTTCTTATCCGTTCATTAATCTGGAAGCCATAGACTGCGGGATTGATATCTGGTCAGCAGAGAGGCTGGGAAAAGCAATCAGATACAGCCAGTTAACATCTCTAAATCTGGATTACAACGAGTAAGACATTTACTTACATAAAGGATCCCAGATCCTTGCAGCCTATATAACACTATAATAATGTAATACTTCACTGTTTGTCAGGTTCAGAGATGAAGGCATTCAAGCGCTTGTTTATCCACTGGAAGGGAATACGAAGCTGGTCTCTCTTAGTCTGTGCTACTGTAATCTTGGGCCTCCCAGTGGAGCCTTACTGGGTAAACTTTTGGCAGAATCAGCAGTCAGGTAATATTATTATTATTATTATTATCATTTATCATTATCATTTATTTATAAGGTGCCACATAGCAGCGCCGTACAGAGGCAATAAGAAACCCAATAGTTACCTATACAATACAATAATTAACAGAGGGTATAAAATCATAGAATAATGAATATAATACAATAATTAACAGAGGGTATAAAATCATACAATAAGGAACACAATACAAGAACAATGCAAAAATATAATACAGTACAAAAATAGCAGAACAATATGTATGGAGAATAGAGGAGGATGTGTGTGTAGGAGCAGATGAATAAGGAGAGCTAAACAGTAGAGAGAAAAAGTGGGAAGTGATGAGGACAAGGTAGAGGGATGATAACGGGAAGGAGGAGGCCCTGCTCAAAAGAGCTAACATGCTAAGTGGGAGTGGGTGAACAAACAAGAGATACAGGGAAGAAGATGAGCAGGGCAGGTAAGCTTAGGTGGAGGAAGGGTGGGCTAGTCTGGAGAAGTGGGTATTGAGGGAGCGTTTGAAGGATTGGAGGGTGCTGGATTGCCTGATAGGTTGTGGTAGGTTGTTCCAATGCAGAGCAGAGAACAGGGAGACATCTTGGATGCGGGAGTGAGAAGTAGTTACCAGGCTGGGGTTGAGGCGGCGGTCACCAGCAGAGCGGAGCGGACGGGCTGGAGTGAGTCTGCTGCTGAACTTTGTTGAAAGAGCTATTTTTCTGATTTCACCTTGGTTTAGAATAGATTAAAGCATACATAAAATGAATAAGCAATGCACTTCTGCAAACTTGCATTCTAGGAACTGAGTCTATCATTAAGACATTCTTCAGTTATGTGTTTCTCTGATGTTGTGGCTTATAGTAAGCTATATTTTAAAGGTTATTATATATTATTTTTTAATAGCATCTAAAAGTACTAATAAGTAAGAGAGAGGAAAAAATGTGGGACAACAAGGGAGCTATAAAAGGAGCTAATATGGGGAATAAGCAGCCAAAACCACATCAGAGGTTCACCACCAAAAACCTCAAAAAAATACAGTAAAATAGGGAAAATGAGGAGTGGGGCGCTGGGGGAACTCAGGAGGTGAAATGGGACTAAATAATGGGAGGATAAAACACTGGGGATAGGCTCTAATGTGAATATGAGAATCTAATATAAGCTGTGTGAAATATTATATCAAAACAATAAATAGAAGTATCATATATAAAAAACAATTCATAAATGTGAAAAACTGGGGAGATAAAACAAATGCCAAGTTTTGTAATTTTACAAAAATAGTGAGTGATTAAAATCTTTATAAGCCCCTAAATAAATGGGAGATGTCACAAAATATTGCAATGTATAAAATGCATACAATGGGCCTGATCCAGAGCTACGATGTTACACTGAGCGCTGTAGCGCTCAGCGTAACAT
>WWET01000505.1:189481-206554 GCA_011038615.1 Limnodynastes dumerilii
CTCCAGCGTCCCTACGGCGCTACTATGGACGCCCGATCTACGATCGGGCGTTTCCATAGTAACGCCGGGCAACATCTGCCCGGCGCATGCGCATTAAAGCTACGGCCGTCGTACTAGCAACGGCGGCCGTAGCTCTGGATCAGGCCCAATGTAACCAAGTATTAAAGTGCATTAAATGCAAAACAAAAATAGATACAAAGATACAAATAGAACTAAAGGTGTTCACTTTTCCCCTAGCACAGAGAAAATCAGGAATCAACTAAAGGACCCTAGGAATGTAAGGGGAATTCAATATTAATCAATCAAAGCAACGATGGTGTCTATATGAATGATTCCACAGGATCGAGAAAGTGTAATCAATCAGTGCATAATAGTCAAATCTTTTTATCAGTGTCGCAAAAAAGTCTTACGGACCAGTGGAGGGGGGTATTTCTGTATTCCTTAGTGCCTCTCACGTAATCCGAAGGACGTGGTTGCTGTAGTATTTGTCCCAGGGGATTGATCCAGGTGGGTGGGAAAACGCTGGTCAGCTGTGATTTTTGGAGGTACCTAGCACTCTGCCCTCTCTCCCTCTGTGTAAAATGACTGCTGGATAGACATTTAACACAGAAAGAGAGAGGGCAGAGCGCTGCAGAGCCAGGCTGGCTGCAGGCTCTACAACAGAGATTATCGCCCCCGTGTGTATGGTGCCAATATTGTGACTTTTCCCCAGGGGAAAATCGTCCCGTTTATCGGCAGCCACATGCTGGGAGCGATAATCGCTCTAGTGTGTGCCCAGCTTAAGTGGTGATATCCTATTGTGGATTCCAGACCGCAAATATAAAGCAAGGGATATTTATTAATACAAAATAATATAAAACAACAAATAAATAAAATAAAAATTCACTCAGTAAGACGTGCTACCCACCCAGGGTAGCACCGCCTGGCTCAGATGTTAAAGTCTTAGGAAAGTGAGAGCTACAAGCGGTGCTAATGGCAACTGTAGATGAGCAGTGTATCGCAGGTGAAGAGACCCCCGACGCGTTTCAAATCTTCAGCGACTCTTTATCAAGGCAGAAAGCAAGTAAGAGAAATAAAGCAAATTTTATACAACAATTTGGTAGTGTAAGAAAAGTGATCAACTAAGGAAAAAAGTATTTTAAACCAAAAACAGTGGAAAGGGGAAACAAGGGAAGGATATTAAGGAAGTAGTTAATGAAGATATTTAGGTCATGGGGAATGGAAGGTTCTTTAGGTAGGTCCACATGCTCCAGCTATTTTAAAGCATGACCAACTGTTCCATCTCATGATTGTACCAAACATGTTGCCCTAAGGCTTTTGGGTTGGGACTATTCTTCAAGAAACTGGATATGGGGCAGGTAACAGGGCACCTGCTGAAATCTTGGCAACTGTAATGGCTGAATAAAAAGCCCTTATTGGATATCTATAACTGTAGCAAGATGGATTAGCTGCATTGTCAGCTCCATTATAATTTGGAAGAATCAGGGCTGGAAATGGGAACACGTTTAGAGTTAAGATATCGACAAGGCAGAAGGGGTACCAGGCCTAGAAATTTGTATTGAAGAAACCCAGTGTTTCTTATAAACAACTTTTTATGTATTTGAAACATATAGCAAATCATATTAACAAAAACAATAATCAAAAGTCAAGACATGGAAAAAATGGGCTCCTACTTATGCACAGAACAAGTGGCATGATGAATGCTGTAGAATACTGCAGGACCAATAACTTCTAGTCTTTCTTGCAGTGAACTCAACCTTACTGGAAACTATTTGCAGTGCTCAGGATCTGTGGATCTTATTACAGCTATTGCAGAATATGCCCAGGGATTGGCTGCAAAACCATCAGCTGAGGAGACAACAAGCCTAGCTCATCAGATCCTAGAAGGTGTGGGGCTTTCTATTCCTGTACCTAGAGTAAAACATGTGCTTCCAGAGACTGTACAAAAGTACAAGCTCCTGCTACAGGTCGTTCCATGTTATATGTTGAAAAAGGAAAAACAAGATGCAAACTGTTTATAGGCAGGAGGCATTTAATGGCTATTTCACATCCTACCATTGATGTAATTTTGTGAGATATATATATATATATATATATATATATACGTATATATTGTGAAAAAGACGAATAATTCTTAAGGTTTTGGGGTATGAACTTTAGAGAGAAACCAATATAATCTTGGGAAATGTAAAAAAAAATTTGCTTTGCATATAAATAGTGCATTTTATTGTATTTATTCACACTTTACAGTACAAATGACAAAAGAAGATACAAAAACAATCCAATAAATAGTTATATGTTTAGTTACTTTTCTTCTGGTCTCCTTGGGCAGCACAAGACCACGTTGGCATTCACACAGCGATCTCAGGAGAGCCCACAATATCTGAAGGATTATCACCTGCTCCAAGTCCTGAAAAAACAAGTAGCAAAAAAAAGGGTAAAAGTGTTTGATTATGCTTGAGATTGCTGTACTCTAGAGTGCATTCATGAAGCTGTATTTACTCCTAACACTGATCAGTCATTAGATCTGACCATTTTGATGCCCATATGCCGTACAATTGTCATATGATTAATTACTGGACTTAGAATGGGTTATTAGATATATATTCTGGATATTAGAATGGGTTGAAAATCCAGCGTAAAACAGGACATAGAAAAAATAAAACATTGGACAAATAAATCAGTCGTGTTGTGTTAATATCAATGTTCCACTACCTAATAGTCACATTGGGCCTGATCCAGAGCAACGCTCGCAAGCGAGCGTACGCTCATCGTAAGCGAATTTTCGTCAAAAAATTCGCAATGCGCATGCCCAGTATGACAGGTTCCGGTCGCCCGCGCGTCATGAGCGAATAGCGGGCGTATCGTTAGCGTATTTTTCGCACGGCGAGCGTATTTTTTTTACGATGGTCGGCTGAGCGCCCGTTTTACTACAGGGAGGCGGGGATAGCCATTTAAATTGTACAGTATGGGCGTGCTAAGCGTATTTTCTCAGCGTATTCTCTGCGAATTTTCGTACGGCCGACGGTCGTACCCAGTGTAGGGTATAGCCGCCGTAAGCAGGGACTTTACTATGGGAGTGCGAGGGGCGTGTAGGTTGATACGACGAGCGTACGTTCGCATTCGCCCGGCGTTGCGAATTTTCGTAGCGCTGGATCAGGCCCAAAGTGAGAGGAGAGTAGTGGAGGAGGGAAGAACACTAGGATGGCGGGCCCTGCTCACGTGAGCGAACACACTAAGTGGGGGAGGGGAACAAAATGCAAATTCATTTAACTTTAAAGGTGTTCAATCAGGATAAATGGGGGATGTCCCCTCCAGCGTCCCTACGGCGCTGCTACGGACGCCCGATCCACGATCGGGCGTTGCCGTAGCAACGCCGGGCAACATCTGCCCGGTGCATGCGCAGATCGGCTCAAAAGCTGATCTTACGCTTACGCCTGCCGTCCTAGCGGCGGCGGGCGTTATTCTGGATCAGGCCCATAGAGACTCAATGTACAATAGGATATGTGTGGAAATTGCAAATGACAAAGCTACCATTTATTAAAGAGGTCTGAGGACAATGGTCCAGATCCAGAGCTACGATCACTAGCGTATTTACGGTAGCCGGAGTCGTAAAAATGCTGTTCTGCATGTTCTGTGCCTGCGTGCGGCAGATATTACTACCCGTAACTCTGAACGTACTTACGAGCCTACGATTAAGAGTGTAACTACGGACGAAGGAGTGTGCCAGACATACGACACCCACAATTACGCTTGGGAGGCGGGGTGAGGCATTTAAATCGTACAGTATGGGTGCGCTTAGGCGAGTAAGTACGTGCAGCCATTACAGCCAACAGGAGTTACGCTTGGAAAAGTTAAGGTAGGGCTTGGAAAGCGTAACACGGCAAAAGTACGTACGAGCGAGGGAGTGCCTAGGGGAGCGCATAGTAATTACGATAGTGTGAATACGCTACACGTTGAAACGTAAAGGGAATGTAGGTCTGGATCTGGCCCAATAAGAATTGCTCTCCATTTAAAGGGAGTTGACATATTAACAATCAATACCAATGGAATACTAGTTTTAGACCTTAGATATACATAAGCTGTACCAATATACATTTACTGAATCTTTGTCCAGATTCAACTTTAATTTGGGATGTCCAATATTGTTTATGGCCTCACACTATTCTAAATGTAAAATTGCATTGGTTATTATTAAACAATTCTTATTGTCCGTGTCCATGCTAAATTCACTAGCTCTTATTTCATTCTTCTAACTAATACCATTGTCTTTCTATGTACTAGAAATATTGGAAAGACTATCAAGCCTTCTGCCTTTGGTTGCAAAGTCTTAATTCAAGAAACAAATCACACAAAGAAAGGCTAGAGGAACTAAACGTGTATAGCTTGGAGCAGAGAAAGGAGAGGGGGGACATGATAGCAGCTTTCACATATATCAAGGGTTGTGACCAGCTAGAGGAGGGGGCATTTTTCAAAGGAAGAGGTGTAATAGAATACGAGGGCATGAATATAAACTGGAGGGTGGTAGATTCAGAGGAAATGTGCAGAAAAATTACTTCACTGAAAGGGTGATAGATAAGTGTAGTATTCTCCCATCTGAGTGGGTTGAGGCTAACACAGTAGAACAATATAAACATGCTTGGGATAAATATAAGGGTATCCTAAATTGTAAACTAAATTGAGGGTCAATAGGGTCTAGGGTCAGTATAGTTTTGAATAAACAAATGGGCAGACTAGATGGGCCATGTGGCTCTTATCTGCCGTCACTTTCTATGTTTCTATATAAGAAAGAGAAACTCTGTCTACCAGTTACCCATTGTCTCCTTGGATTCTTTAACCTTTAGGAGACTGACCTGTTTACATGAAAGCTGATATTTGCAATGATACCATTTATCCCTGTGTATGCTTTATAATACTCTGACCCACTGGACGGCAGAGTATCCCAGAGACTCTCCTGTGCTAGATTAGCTGTGCATGTTAGTCTTGGTCATATTTCTAATCTGTTAGTGTTTCCCTTTTCCCAGCTTCTGCTTGTTCTTGTATTTCTGTTCATTTTGCACTTCAAATGGATGTCAGCTCATATAATCATATCACATGTAGCTCCAGCTGTGGTCACACATTTCTTGCAGATCTGTTGATATTATAGACAGAGATAGTGATATGTGTTCTCTTCTCAGGGAGAAAGAAAAAGAATAAGCACGCAACGCTTCCTGGGCCCTGGGTGAGCAAGCTTTACCTGGCTGACAATGGCATTGATGCAATGGGGAAGGAGAGAGAGATCGGTGTGCTGGAGTTCACTCAGTTACTATGCAGGTATAAATACTTTGCTTACATCCCTTTCACCTCACCAGCAAATATCGGGCCAAAAGCCAGATTCTTGTCAAAAACCCGAGTATTTGGTGGTGATGTGAAATGTCCCATTTTTGTAGATCTGGGTCTAATGATTTGGGAAAGCAGAAGGGTTTTTCCTGGGTCTCACACGGTTAAGGTGTCAGTGTGAAAGGTCCCATGTTGTTTTTCAATGATTGGACAGATTTCTTTGATTTTTCTATGGCAATAGTAAAGAAATCTGTAGCCGGAAGCCGCGTGCAGGGAAAGGAGACAATCAGCATTTTGTAGTACTTGTAGGTCTCCTTTCTGGTCTGGCCACCTGCAGTTCCGCTATTCGCCACTATGAATTTAGTACTTGTATGTTTCCTTTCTGGTCTGCCTGGGAACCAATTAAATTAGTTTCCTCAATTGTGACTCCTCTTACAGAACTAATGGTGAGAAAATGGCAAAGTCCTTTTACTAGTCAGAGGACTGTTAACAGCAATGTAAGGTCTTCTTTTAATACTATAGCTATATATGTAACATTTTTGAGTTTACCAAGAAGAAAATATATTAGGTAAAGTCCTGATCATATAGTGAGATGATTTTCTACACACAACATATTTATTGTCTCCTGTCTGAATCTTCTTGAAAATACTTTTGCATCAAAGTTTTCTATTTACATTTTTTTTTAATATTGTTTTAGTTTTGTTTTGAGAAAAGTGTATTGGTGTTTTATGTCTTTAATTTACCTCATTAATGTGTTAGCATTAATACAATTTTTTCCATTAATTAAAACATCCTCTGGAAATTTGTATATACTAGTTGTGGGAAACTTGTTGTTTTGAAATTCTTTTTCATAAATACAGTGAATAGACAGATAAGAACAGAAAGACATTGGCCCGGGTCCAGACTTCTGTAAAGAGGCATTTTCCGATCGATAGCATTGTAAAATGACCGCATTTTGCAACAACGCTTGCACATGTATAGATGCAGCCAGATGCAGCCCGGGCCTCCCTGTTGTAAAACGAGCGCCCGGGCGACCGTCGTACTGAACGCACGCCCCTCGAGCGAAAAATTCGCACACCATACGACCGCTATACGCTCATGTCGTCCAGCCGACGGGAAGCTGTCATACTGGGCATGCGCAGTGCGAATTTTCGTACGAAAATACGCAAAAAACGGTCGTACGCTCGCTTGAAATCGGGCAATTTCGTAGCTCTGGATCAGGCCCAGTGTTCCTAAGGTATGCCTATTCTGTATAATTTGCTCACACCGCCCCTCCATCGGAAACACATAGGAATGAATAAAAGTACTTAAGTCTTTACAGAAGCCTGGTCCATTATTATCACTGCAATTACAATTTCTTCTATTGTGAAATGAATTGAAACACATTCATTGGATAAATGAATTTAAAAAGTTTATTAGACTTTTTACACAAATAAATAAATATAATAGTCCGACATGCAATCAATACAACCATGGAGAAAATATGGAAACTGGATCTTAATCTACAACAATTTAATATAACCATATTGGGCTGGATCCAGACTTTGTTAAGTGCCTGAACTTAGTTACTCAGGGCCTAATTCAGAGGCTGAAAATATAAACTTAAAGTTACACCTGGGCAAAACCATGTTGACTTCAGGGGGAGTCAAGTTAATTTTATTTTATGCAGGCAGAGAGAATGCTTATTACTTATTGCACACAGATACCTGATAAGCTTCACTTTTAAACTGCTAATTATACTTGAGCTGGGAAACATCACCTTTTAACTATAATACTGTTGCAACAAATGAAATTTGACTCCCCTGAAATCAACATGGTTTTGCCCAGGTGTAACTTTAAGTTCTTATTTTCAGCCTCTGAATCAGGCCCTCAAGGGCTAAACCATGTTGATTTCAGGGGAGTCATATTTCATCTGTTGCAAACAGTATTAGTGCTGAGAGGTGATGTTTCCTATCCCAAGTCTAAATAACAGTGTGATAGTAAAGCTGGTCAGTATCTGTGTGCAGTAAGCAATTTAAAGATATATTCCTGCATGCAAAGAATACAATTAACTTGGCTCCCCCTGAAATCAACATGGTTTAGCCCTTGAGTAACTAAGTTCCAGCCCATTATCTATAACACCAATCGAGTGTCGTTTTATCTAAAATTGCCACCCATACTTAATGTATTTACTATGATCCATTCCTAAATGAATTATATTTAATATTATAAATTCATTTAGCAAACATTACTGGCTAGAAACATAGGGATAAGGGATGCTTAGTTATTGCAAGTAAAAAAAAATAGGATGTACAGGACAAAAACCTTATTTATGTGTGCTATTTTTCAGTCTCATCCGCTATTCTGAGCATCTCTGTGAACTGGACATTGATGATAACTGCCTGGGAGAGCTGCCAGCCAATGACATCCTGGATGCCCTGACTGACAGGAATCAAGGTGCTCTTTAAAATGTGAAAAGGGACTTTTGCAAAATATAACTAGCAGAGATCAGGTTTATTTCTTATCCTCCTGTCATCTACAGCTGGAAGCACATTTGTACACGCATTGCATGTAGAGTTGTGCATATTGTTACTGTTAAAAGTATGTATCCGTGACAATAAACATGACAAGGAATTTTCAGAGATCATCCTGCACCTTATATGTTTGCATCGATTGGTCAGGTGAAAGACGTTACGCTTAGAATAGTCACACATTGTTGATTTTCTGCTTGAACATATATGCAGCTTGTGTGCAAATGCTCAGTATCTCCTTTGAATGTAAAGTGTGTCCAGATGTGTACAGTTCATAATTACACATATTTGCACACTTATTTTTTCTACACATGCTTAGTGCAAAAATAGTGTTCACATATGGTAAAAAGCACTGCATGCGTACAATCCTTCGTGAGGCCCATTGTGCTCAGAGGAAGAGACTGCTTGATATGCACTTAAGTGCCAGATGTTAAAGTCATAATCTCCTCCAATGTATGTGTGAGAATATAGGTTATCAGTATGTGTGAGAATACAGGTTAGCAGTATGTGTGACAATACAGGTTAGCAGTATCTGTGACAATATAAGTTATCAGTATGTGTGACCAGAGGCAGAGCTAGTGAGTCATAGGTCCAGGTGCAAATATATGCTTTGGCCCTCCCACCCCGCCAATGTGCCTCAAGCCCCCCTCAGTATCTTCCATCATGTGCCTCCAGCCCCCCTCAGTATCTCCCATCATGTGCCAGCCCCTTCAGTATTTCCCATCATGTGCCTCCAGCCCCCCTTAGTATTCCCCATCATGTGCCTTCAGCCCCCTCAGTACTCCACATCATGTGCCTCCATCCCCCCTCAGTATTCCCCCATATGTGCTTCCAGTCCCCCTTAGTATTCCTACATATGTGCCTCCGGCCTCTCTTCAGTATTCCACCATATGTGCCTCCAGCCTCTCTTCAGTATTCCACCATATGTGCCTCCAGCCTCTTCTCGGTATTCCACATGTGCCTCCAGCCTCTCCTCAGTATTCCCCCATATGTGCTTCCAACTCCCCTCAGTATTCCCCCATATGTGCTTCCAACTCCCCTCAGTATTCCCCCATATGTACCTCCAACCCCTCCCTCCTCAGTATTCCCCCATATGTGCCTCCAACAACCCTCAGTATTCCCCAATATGTCCCTCCAGCCCCTCTACTTGTTACTTACTTTTCTGTCTCTCGTTACTTCCTCCTCCGCGGCGCTCTCCACCTCACGTGCATACAGGAAGTTTCTGTATGAGCTGCGTAAGCTCATACCGGAACCCCCTGTATGTACCTCCGGCTCTGTGTGTGCATGCAGAGCCGGCGCGGTGTCCCCGCTGTGGAGACTGTCAGCGCTGCTCCAACTGTCAGCGCTCATACAGGAGTCCTGTAGCAGGGAGACCGCGCCGACTCTGCATACACACACACAGAGCCGGGGCCCATGGAGATAATGGGGCCCACAGCCACCACAGTGGTGGCTGCTGTAGGCCCCATTATATCCATGGGCCTCGATGCCGTGCATCGCTTGCAACCCCGGTAGTTCCGCCTCTGTGTGTGACAATATAGGTTATCAGTACATGTTACAATATAGGTTACCAGTACATGTGACAATATAGGTTATCAGTATGTGTGACAATATAGGTTATCAGTATGTGTGACAATATATGTTATCAGCATGTGTGACAATTATTTATTTATTTATTAACAGGTTTTTATATAGTGCCCACAGATTATGTAGCGCTTTACAGTTTAACAATCTTTATAACAACACTGGGTAATAACAGACAGACTGTTGTGACAATATAGGTTATCAGAATGTGTGACAATATAGGTTATCAGTATGTGTGAGAATATAGGTTAGCAGTATGCGTGATAATATAGGTTATCAGTATGCCTGACAATATAGATTATCAGTATGCATGACAATATAGGTTATCATTATGTGTGAGAATATAGGTTATCAGTATGTGTGAGAATATAGGTTAGCAGTATGTTTGAGAATATAGGTTAGCAGTATGCGTGACAATACAGGTTATCAGTATGCGTGACAATACAGGTTATCAGTATGCGTGACAATACAGGTTATCAGTATGCGTGACAATATAGGTTATCAGTATGCGTGACAATATAGGTTATCAGTATGCGTGACAATATAGGTTATCAGTATGCGTGACAATATAGGTTATCAGTATGCCTGACAATATAGATTATCAGTATGTGTGACAATATAGGTTATCATTATGTGTGAGAATATAGGTTATCAGTATGTGTGAGAATATAGGTTAGCAGTATGCTTGAGAATATAGGTTAGCAGTATGCATGACAATATAGGTTATCAGTATGCGTGACAATACAGGTTATCAGTATGCGTGACAATACAGGTTATCAGTATGCGTGACAATATAGGTTATCAGTATGCGTGACAATATAGGTTAGCAGTATGCGTGACAATATAGGTTATCAGTATGAGTGACAATACAGGTTATCAGTATGCGTGACAATATAGGTTATCAGTATGCGTGACAATACAGGTTATCAGTATGCGTGACAATATAGGTTATCAGTATGCGTGACAATACAGGTTATCAGTATGCGTGACAATATAGGTTATCAGTATGCGTGACAATACAGGTTATCAGTATGCGTGACAATATAGGTTATCAGTATGCGTGACAATACAGGTTATCAGTATGCGTGACAATATAGGTTATCAGTATGCGTGACAATACAGGTTATCAGTATGCGTGACAATATAGGTTATCAGTATGCGTGACAATACAGGTTATCAGTATGCGTGACAATATAGGTTATCAGTATGCGTGAGAATATAGGTTATCAGTATGTGTGAGAATATAGGTTATCAGTATGCGTGACAATATAGGTTATCAGTATGCGTGAGAATATAGGTTATCAGTATGTGTGAGAATATAGGTTATCAGTATGTGTGACAATATAGGTTATCAGTATGTGTGACAATATAGGTTAGCAGTATGTGTGACAATATAGGTTAGCAGTATGTGTGACAATATAGGTTAGGGACTATATGGGCCTGCCACATGCTTAGACTTAAGGTAGGATACTGCATTTGTAAGGTCTGTATGTGTGAGGAGAGTGCAGGTTGTGTGCACTCCCCTCCCACCTACAGAACTCTTGATATCAAATTCCATATATAAGTCTCCGTTGTGCAGTTTAATGTACGGAATTTAAGCGCAGTTCTGGATTTGGCTTTGAGTCGTGTATAAAAGTGCTCAGATTTCATAGCGGTTTGTTTTTGTTCTCTTTATGCGTAGCCTACATTTTGTCTTCAATAGAAAATAGGGAATTTTAGAGTTAGCTGCGCTAAACACTGCTGCCAAAAACAAAAGGACTAATGAGGGTCCTACACCCTCACACAATAATTGAAAACAATAGGAAAAATAGGAAAAAGACCTTTTGAATAGTGGAATGTGGAAGAAAATAACTATGTGAATTATAAATAACTAAAAAACTAAAAAGGTGGTCCACTTTGAGAAAGAGGCGACCCCCTCGAAACGCGTCAGACGATGAGAAGACGAGTCCACAGCGCAAGGAGTGATCCGACGGCTTCTTTCCAGTCCCCCTCTGAAGTTTCTATCAAGGACGGTTCCCGGGTTATACGTCCATCAGTGGGAGCCTGATGCAGTCCACCATCTACAGCTGCCGGGACCTCTGCGGATTTCTAAGGAGTGGTTCTGGACTTTTATGTGTTTTTTAATGGTTATTCCATGCACACCTGTTGCTTTTTAGTTATTTATAATTCACATAGTTATTTTCTTCCACACAGCGCTATTCAAAAGGTCTATTTTTCCTATTGATTACATTTTTTCTTCCCCTAAAACCTGCTGCCTGAGACATATGTCTTACCCTTTCTGCATTTTTCTGATTGCCCTCCAGGCTAGCACACAGGATTTATATTGAATAAAGGTATGCATATATTGGAAGTGTGTCTTAATGACATTTACTTTTGGCACCTTACACCTTATTACTGAATATTGTCTGAGCATTATACAAAGCACATTGCAGGTTTACTTTCTCCTTTTGCTCTCATCCGCCCTGTTCCCAGGAAAGTTACCACGCTTGAAAGTAAAAACCACAGCTCAGATTTCGCCCGTTACGTTTAAAGCCATCTTAAAGCAGAGCGGAAAACTGAAGGTCCTGAAAAAGAAGAGGAAAAAGAAGGTAGGCCGTGTTTCTAATGAATTCATACTTATTTGTTTACTTACTTTTACTGTTTTAATGCAGGAAAATTACAACATAACAAGAGCACTTACACACTTTACATTGGGTTCCCAGAATGTCCCTAAAATACGCCTTGTTTAAAACCAAAAAATCCTGGTATTTTTGGCACAATACATGGATACAAAACAGTACAATAGTAAAGATACAGTATTACAAGGGAGGGGAATATAAACAAGTTAGTGAGGTTAAGAAGGCCTGTGCATGCTATGATGAGCTATTGAAGCCGCCTGTGGGTGCATCTGAGAATATACATTATGGACCGTGGACTGGATTCACAACACCGTACTTGATATGTACCGTACTATATGGGGTCTTTGAAGACCGCATATACGCAAAATAGCAATCTACGTAACAAAACCATTGCGTAAAATAGTTCCTACGCATGCGTTGCAGCTAGTATAGGGAAATTAAGGACGTATGTGCATCAAGTACGGTGTTGTGAATTCGGTCCCGTATCCAGACTTAAGAGTGATTTCCATATGCACGGAAGTGACTGGTGCTCTCCCATGACACTCCCCTCTCACGGACAGAATATAGCTTCTGCGACCATAACCCTACCTTACCTGTGCCACATGGAATGTATGGAGGTGTCTAACCCAGTCCATACTGTACAATTTAAATGCCTCCCCCACCCACATTGTGTATTCTGGCACATAAGGAGTGTCACACCCTGGCGTATGGAGATCTGTGCAGCGAATCACACCCCACTTCGACTATGTTATGGGTCTCAATATTTTTATACAGGGCCCTTCCTGTCTTCATGTCCATGTCTGACACAATCTGAGCTGTGACTGTCACAGGGAGCACAGATTTATGTATTGGGCCACACAGGAATGTGTGAAAGGAAAAGTCAGCATGGGGCAGTGCATGGAATGTCAGTACTACCACAGCATGTCTAAATAATGTCAATGATATTTATAGAGCAAAATAGGGGTGCAAGAGATTCCAGTGTATTTTATTCTGCAGATCATCACTATAACTGCCATCACAGAAGAATGCTTACTGTAAGAGATGCAAGTCACCAAGTCCTGGTGTTATATGATTGTTATTTATGACATAAGATTATTTATTCATTTTTATTATATTTCATGTTATTCACAGAAACGCTGAGTGTTGCTGCTAAACATCTTGGAGGGGAAATTCTGGATATCTACATTTTAACACCATCAGGAACTGAAAATCTTTACATGTGGAAAGTTGAATATCAGAGGCAGGGACTCACCAATTGTACTGCGGGTGGTTGATAGAGGGGTGGCAATGCAGGATAATATTTCAAGAGCTGACATCCTGTACCTATTATATCAATAGAAACTTGAATTAACTACACTCACTGCAATGTATTATAACTGATTTTATAATATACTAATGTCCTTTGAACGTTATTCCCTGTTCCGAATGTTCTCTGTTCTTGTCAAGATAAAAAAAAAATACAAAATAAGACTTATGTCTGTCAGAAAAAACTGATGTCAAATATCTTATTTATATTGCTAATATATAAAATATATGGAAGTACATTTACTATAAAGCCAAATTAAACTATGTAGTATACCTTTTCCTTTTGTTTCAAGGTTCTCACGTCTCACAAAACTATCTATCTATCTATCTATCTATCTATCTATCTATCTATCTATCTATCTATCTATCTCTATCTATCTATCTATCTATCTATCTATCTATCTATCTATCTATCTTTTCATCCCTCTGTCTGCCCATCCTATCTGACTGTACAGAGTTGGACTGGGGCATGAAGGGCCCACCAGGGGATACTGTGATGGGGCCCACCACATAGTCAATGGGTGAGGTCAAAGGGTCATGGCCGGAGGATCAGTGAAATTTGCAAATAAACTGCATCAGCTGTTTGAGGAAGAAATAAATAACGAGAAAAGACCCACAACAGCTAATAAACATGAAAAAACATTGGTAAAAAAACCACAAGAAGAAAAAAAAAAATGAAGAAAAGACAACAGAAAATAAGAAAAAGAAAGAATTACAGAAAAAAAATGCCCAAAAAAAGAAGAAATCGAATTTCAAACCAAGAGAAGAGATAACATATACTTTACACTCACACACTAATAGGAGCATCCCCGAGTATGAGCCAAGCGACACAACAAAATCGAGAGAGAGATGAATGTCAAAGATCCCACAGCAGGGAATGGAGATGGGAAGATAGTATCGTGGACTGACTAGGTTAGGTATCCGCCCTGGGATCCCGGGAACGTGATCCGCCCTGGGATCCCGGGAACTTGATAGGGTCTCAGTGTAGTATTGGAAGCTAGAGGGTTTTATGTAGGATCTGCTCATGTGTTAATAGACAAAAGGTATAGAGCTTGATGAGACTTGACTTGAGTAAGTGAGGCAGGCTTGACAAGATAAACAAGATGGACTTTGACAGGATTGGACAAGACAGGCTTAGCTGGGCTCAACAAGGCAGGCTTGAATGGACTGGACAAGACAGGCTTGAATGGACTGTGCAAGGCAGGCTTGACTGAATGATAGTTCAGTAAAGCCGGCTAATCCTCCACCCCCTCCATCATCAGAGCAGCAGTGATAGGTCCTTTCCTATCACATGCTGCTCCTGCATCTGCTGACTGTTGCCTAGCAGCAGACACTACAGTATTCAGCTAGAAGTGAATGAAAAAATGGCTGCTGTCTCTGGCTCTCCCGTTTATATAACTAGATCTGCAAAGCTGTATATCAGGGAGCAGCATTTCACTAATCCCTTTAATAACTGCCCCAGCCAGAGGAGAAGCAGAATGGGATGGGAGGTGAGATAACTGCTGTATAAGCACCCATCAAGGGTCATTAAAGATTAACAGGCAACGGTTACTTGCATTAATCAGATTCTAATGCAAGTAACTGTTGCCTGTTAATCTTCAGTGAGAGCTGATTGGTGCTTATACAGCAGTTATCTCACCTACTGTCCCGTTCCCCTTCTTCTCCTCTGGTTGGGGCAGTCATTAAAGGGATTAGTGAAAATGGTCATTAACGTATGAAAACGACCTTTTGTAAATAGAGCCCTTAAAATTCATAGAGCAAGAACACTCACAATTAACTACAATTCAAATACAGGCAAAAATAGTGTCATAAATTCCATTAATGCTGTGTAGATCAATATAATACTTAGCTGTCCCTACACCCATTGTTGCTACCTCATATACTATACTCTGCCCAACAGATTATGGGCCCAGACCCATTCTGGTGTATATAGAATAAAAATCATAATAAATAACAGGGATAGAGAGCAAAGAGCAGGCACACAGAATAACAGGAGACACATTGGGGGTGATTAAGAGATGCGACTGCGAAAAGATCGCAAATATATGCAACTAAGTTCAGATCTTAGCAGGTTACAGCCCACTGTTTAAACAGTCACTCCCCTTGCAAACAGCGGCGGATCTTAAAGTTAGACCACCATTGACTAACCCTAACTCTGCGCTGTCATTTGAGATCTTAAGGGAAGTAGTTGTGGTTATTTGAGATCCTAAGTGTCTGCCCGCGCCCACTTTCCCTCATCTCCCTGCCTCCCCTCGCCCATTTCCATGCAAATCCTTCAGATCTTAAACTTCCGCAGCACTTAAGATCTTAAGTGCTTGCGATCGATTCACAGGTCCGCGCTTAGCGAATTTAAGATCCTAACCTCTACGTAGACGGCGTTGCACTATTACTACGCATGCGTATTGTTGCAAATTTTCTAAGATCGTAAATATACGCCCCTAAGTAGCGAAAAAAATCGCATCTCTGAATCAGGCCCATCAGCCGCATCTGAGAAAATATTTTATTGAAATCAGAGAAAAATAAATGGGTACAGGGGTCTGGATGAGTTTTGAAAGGTTGAAAGGTTCAGAGAAAGACACCACTTGTTTGCTATAGAGATGCAGTTGAAGTGGAAGAGATTTTGGAAAATCATTGTAGAATGCTATAGAATGAATGAATATACAATCATCAGTGCAGACGTAGATAAGCTGCAAAGGGCATTTAAAAACAAGGCTCTCAAGAGGAGAATAAACCTTAGATGTACACTGTACGGGACAAAACTAAGTGTCTTTAAGGACATAAACCACCTATTTACCCTCAGTTTAGTTTGAGATTTAGGATATCCTTATATTTATCCCAAGACTGTTTAAACTGAGGCTAACACAGAAGAACAGTTTAAACATGCTTGGGATAAATATAAATATATACAGGGGCGTAGGAACGAAAATTTTCATGGGAGGGCAATAGGCCAAGGACTTCTGAAGCACCATGAGACAGATCCTGACCCCCGCACGCTTTATGTGCGAGAGTGGGTCCATAGTTACACGGTCATAGCAGGAAGTGCACGCCCCCTGCACTCCCCGATGTCGGTAGGAAATCTGCACAATTATGTGTCCAGATACCTTAACTTTTATGACTAGGTCTGCGGCCAAACGGCCTATTCGTAAAGGGGCTTCCCCCACCCCCTCATTTCAATGGCCATCGTAAATAAAGGGTCAGCCCCTTCTGCATACTTACTGACATACGTAACTTAGTTACATACATCAGCAATGGGAACATCTGGCGCGCACATACGCAGATGTTCTGAGAAAAGAGACTTACGCAAATGACTTGCATAAGTTCCCTGTCGTACATAGGTCAGGGTCTGGCACCATGGGCCTGATCCAGAGCTACGGCCGCAAGCGACCGTACGCCGATCGTAAGCGAAAATTCGTGAAAAAAAACGCACTGCGCATGTGCAGTATGACACCTTCCGGTTGACTTACGCACTTGCATAAGTTCCCTGTCGTACATAGGTCAGGGTCTGGCACCATGGGCCTGATCCAGAGCTACGGCCGCAAGCGACCGTACGCCGATCGTAAGCGAAAATTCGTGAAAAGAAAAGCACTGCGCATGTGCAGTGCATCTCATGTCGGGACTTAAAATTCCCGAATGGAAGTTACTGCACATGTGCAGTGCTTTATTCATGCATCGCATGAATGAGAAGGCCTGCGATGACCCGGCAGATCATCGTGGGACCTCGCAGGGGGGGGGGAATATTA